>CM077266.1:23133522-23178522 GCA_039654775.1 Spinibarbus caldwelli | reverse complement strand
TTAATGGAGAAAGAACGGTATGGATATGGCATTGACCATGGCATTGACAATTTTAACATGCTGTGAATTTTGAAAACTGATACTTTTGAATGTTAGCGTCACATATGTATGGGTTTTCTAATGCAGTAGGTTTGCTCGATAGCCCACCCGATACAGTGTTGCACTTGTGAGGAGAAGCACTCCTGTGAAAACTACAGTTCGACCAAACAGCTCAAACCTGTGTTAAAATAGCAGGGTTTCATCAGCCAGTGCGTTTTGATATCACTTTTGCATTCGTTAACACTATCGGGTAGGTTTATGATTGGGTTTGGTGTTATTTTCCAACACGAAAATAACCTTTTAGTGACACTCCCCAGACATTTGAATTCTGAATCACTGCAATACGTACCTGAACCAACGTAATAAAAAGGCTGTAAAATGTACCTTAAGCAACATAAATAAAAGTGTGGCCACAGTCATAGTTTTAGCGCCACTCACTAGACATTTCACTTTGAAACTACTGCAAGACATGCAATAAGGTACATAATATCGGTGCAGCAGAAACATAACCACAAGCACACATTTCCAATGAGCCTGGGCTGGAAACATGTCTGGTAACAGTCATTATTTTTGCAATTTATTTTGTTCAGTTACATACATCAGCTGATTTTATTTACAAGGCTGTTTTGAAACAATAAGGAGATGAACGAAACGAATCAGATTTGCTGTAGCCATTCGGAGAAATGCCAATGGACATTTAATGTTTGGTTCCACCTGCAATTCTCTTCCACAAACCATTTCCCAATTACTGTCCTTTTGTGAAAGCTGTCAACACCAGAACTGGTAGTGGGAGTCAAAATGTCCTTTGTACGCCTTGCAATTTTAAGATACATAATGTAAACCCTCAAATAAAACACAACTATCAGTTAGAAATAACTAGCTGGTGGAAACCCCTAGCCAAAGATGAGCTTTAAAAGCTAGAAATTTGATCTTTAGCTTCCTGTTGTCTACTTCTGGATCAGGTAACATTGCACAGTGCCGAGAGAGACAGAGAGGAAGACAGATATAAAGAATCGAGACAAACAAGACAGTATGCATCTGATGTCTGAGACGAACTATTAGAGAGAGCTATTTATATAGCCGTATCATTATGTACCAAACACACTCTGACCCTCATACACGGGTACGCCTCGACAATCCCAGGCACCTCGCTGCATCCTGGGCTTCGTTCAGTGCGGCCATAGCCCATAAATAAGATTAGGTTTAAGTCTTGTCATTGAAACAGCGAGGAGAGGATTTCTGTCCTACATCACATACTGCAGTGAGTGAAACAATGAAACAGCTACACACAATATCACTGGGTCCTCATGAGACAAGATAAAAGCTGTCTTTTCCATGTAAATCTGAGCTTTTGTCCCAACCAGTTGATTGGTTTCTATTTCTGTAGTGTTACACCCATAATGACATTTTATTGGTCCAAAATCCATCTACATACAGCCATCCAAAATGTAGGTGACTTTCTTTTTCAGTGGAACAGTAAAGAAGATTTTTTAGCTGAAATGTAATTCAATGGCTACCAGCACTTTGAGAGTCAAAAAAAAAAAAAAAAAAAAATAGGCAAAATTACAAAATTAAATACCTGTGGCTCCTGAAGATATATTGAGGTCTTATGAAGTGAAAACTAAACATTATTTACAAAATTATTATAATTTTTGGGTGAACTGTCCCTTTAAGCAAGTTCTTATTGGATATGATTTCTGTGTAGATTATTGCTTTCGATTAGGCAGTGTTGTTATTGTTGGCTAAAAGTAAAACTATGGGGAAAATAAATAAATAAATAAATTAAAAATAAATAAAATCTGTAACTGCAATAAAGTTGAAATAAAATAAACTATAAATATTAGATGAAGAAAAATAGAAATGTTGTCTTGGCAACTAAGTGAAATAAATATATTTTAATATTTGAATACTAAAATCACTACAACTAAATCTGAAATAAAAAAAAATATATTAAAGCTATATAGAAATATAAAAACAAAATAACAAAAGCACATAAAATTACTAAAACTTAAACGAAAATCAAAATGTAAAAATAAAATCTAGATCTAGTATTATTAGATGCTACAATATTACAAATAATATTGGAATAACACAGCAATAAGGACAGGCAAATTACTTACTGTTGGAAATGTGGTGTGGTAGTGTTTTAATACACCACATTCTTTTAAAGTAAATGGGTATAACTATTGTAATATATTACAAATGTGATTGCAATTATTTATTAGAACAGATAACTTATAAGACTTTATAATGCATTATAATGCAAGACATTTATAATAAATTACATATAAAATCTACACAGAAAATTTTACAGTTTAGAGAAATCATCATTACTTACATATTTAGGGGTAAAACTGTATTTTAAGCTCAAATTCTCGCTATAAACAAACCATTAACTATGATCTTTGCCTCAATAAACTCCTAATTTGCTGCTTATAAAAAGTCCATCCCTGTTATCCTTCACATCAAAATCCACCAACATACTGTATTTGTTTAGAGCTGTTTTAGACTGTTTTGACTTGTAAACGGTACTTGATTTGTGCATATTTTTCTCCCGATTCAGACAAAACAACTTTTTCACTGGAGAAAGCAATGTTATATATGGAGGATAATATATAATTACTTGTGTATTAATGTGATGTTTTTATCAGCTGTTTAGACTCTCATTCTGACGGCACCCATTCAATGCAGAGGATCCATTGGTGAGACAGTGATGTAATGCTACAATTCTCCAAATCTGATGAAGAAACAAACTCATCTAGACGCTGGATAGCCTGGAGGTTAGTACATCTTCAGCAAATTTTCATTTTTGGGTGAGCCATTCCTTTAATTTAACACAATTTCCAAACAATTAGTAATTTATACTGGAATACAAATTTAAAATATCCTTCCCATTTACTTTTAGCTATTACAGATATGGGAACAGATTATAAAATGTACCAAGCGGTCTTTCAAGTGCATTAATTTATATTTAAATAAAATGATTTTAATTGAGCTTATAATGAAAATCTTTTAGAGTTATGTATGTTATGTAAATGTAAAAAATAGCACTGCATAATGAAACCAGACACAAAGTAAACAGACATTAGAATCTATTAAACAAACTCGTTTTTGGTCTCTATTTTCTGCACATTTAGGAGATGATATCAATTATTTATTTATTGAGATGCTATTCAGATCTCGTCCATATTTCATTAGTGCTCATGTTGCATGAATAGTACAGACAAATGGGTCTTCTGGCTGGTATTTTGCCTGAATTTAGCAACTTAGAACTGTGGATTTAAACCTCGGAGGAAAGCTTGTGTTTACTCTGGGATTAAACTGAATTGGACCACATTAGCACTTCTTTTATTCGGCTAGTCTTAACTGTTTTTTTTTTTAGCTTTTCGTTTGCCATCACCTAATTCTTTGCTAATTCTTTGTTTACGGATTACATTCTTTATAGAAAACGGAATAGTCTTTGTGTTCAGATCCAGTAGAAAAAACTTTTATGGAATGACTTTAATCAGTTAGTTAGTTTATTCCCATCTGTTCCTCTAAAATGCAGAACGCACCCGTGTGTATTCTTGGAACAACACAAACACTTTCCTCGGTGTGTATTTCAAACCATCATTCCATGCAATTCAGGTTAATGCACATACTTGGCGAACCACAAGTTCTAAATCAGTTACTTTGAGAATTAACTGTGTTTGTTTGCACTCTCGTCGTTCACAGAAGATGGGCATGGGAGCTGTAAACCATCAGTAAGGAATTAGTCGTCAATGATCTGTGATGCTAATTTTGAACACTTCCTGTTCTGCTAGACTTCCTGTGGTAATAGGAACGGACACATCAAGAAAAAAGGAAGGCGAACTGACACAATGAGGGAAGTTGTTAGTGCTAAGTGCAAATGAAATTAGTCCTGCAAATGTAAAGCTCAAGTGTCCAGATACAGCCACACATTTCCTTCTCAAGAGTTCAGCCTTTGAAGATAAAAAGCTGAATTAGAGTGCAGTAATGAGTCACAGCACACTTGATTTTGGTTCAGGAAATGGTAATGATTTTTTTAATCTGGTGCTATGGAGTTGATAGTATGTTTGAGAGCACATTTTTGTGAGTGTTAACTTGTTACAGAGAACAATTGAATCACATCAAAAAGGCCACTCATACACTTTAAAGACTTAAATCTGGCACTACATGAATATTTTGGGCCACCCATATCCAATACTTATTGTTAATATTATTAGCACCATTTTATTTTATGCATTATTTGAGCTGAGACAATTTCCAAGTTATTAGAAAGACAATCAGCTGCAGTGTACTTACAAGAAAATACCATAAATAAATAAATGAATAAAGATTTACAGTTTTTTAAATTGAATATAGAATGTCTTTCCAGTTAGATTACACACACACACACACACACACACACACACACACAAAACTGCAAATTTGTCAGTAAGTAAATTAAATAAACAGTTACCAAAAAATTAAGATTTACACTTCAATAAATAAATAAATCAGTAAATATAAATAAAAAATACACTTTTATTCAGTATCAACAGGGTTAAAATATGACTAGCTGTGGAACATGCAATATTCAATTTGATTTACCTATGATGATGATCAGTATGTAAACTTGGTTATTAAAACAGTTTTTTAGTACTATTACAGAAATCATATTTGTTTCATTTATGTATAACTGACAAATATGCATCATATGAAGGCTTTTTTTTTTTTTCATTTTATATGAATTTCAAAAACATCTTAAATTTAGGTCTAAATATTTTGAGTGCATATTAATGTAAATACTTGTGAATACAGTTTTAGTCTCAAACATTCTGCAACGTCAGGGTTTCAAATGTCAGTAACCAAGTTGGAAATAAATAACTGATGAAATCACAGCAAAACATGAGACATAAAAGAGAGTTAAATAAGAGAAGTTCCCACTCTGACCTACTGTATGTCCATTGCACACAACTCTTTCGCAGTCATTTCCATTCCGTGTTCACGATGTGCTGAAAGTCACTTTGAAAGAAATCTGTGCAAAATCCTGCTTACACCTGTTTGGCCTAGTCATCTTTCACTGCTATATTATCAACAGAAGCTGTTTACAGTCTTTCATGTTTGGTCAAGCAGGCATCAGGTGGGGTGAGCCGCACTCCACTGCCGTCAGCTTTAAGCACAGCTGGGCTGGAGGCATGAATGCGGGGAGGTGGGCAGAATTTAGAAAATATCACAGCATGGTGACAGTAATCAGCCAACAGTGACTGCTGGGAGTCTGGCAGCTCCATTTGCTGCTCAGTTGCCGACATGCAAGTCAGAAATCTTGAGTTGTTTTCTGGATCTTTGTTGGAATTGCTTATGAGAGCTTTATATCAAAATATGTCAGCGTAGTTGCAGTGTCTTAGCAGACAGAAGGTCTAAAATATGCTGAAAAGCAATTTGTTTAGTGATTTATTTATTTTTCCATGTGTACTATGGCTCATAATAATATCCTAAGTATCTAATATTTGTATAATAAGCATATATAATATCCTAAATAGTAACATTTTAGTATAAGGACCAATTCTCACTATTAACTAGTTGCTTATTAGCATGACTGTTATTAACATATTAGCTGTTTATGAGTGCTTATAAAGCAGAAATTCTGCATGACCATATTCTATATTCCTAATCCTACCACTTAACAACTACCTTACTAACTAACGTTATTGTGGATTATGGACTTTAAACCAGAAGCAATGATTTAAAGTTAACATAAATAACTTTATGATGGATTTGTTTCTTACAAGCACGCAGTTTTTCACTTCACAAGTCATCAATGGATGGACTGGAGTGGTGTGGGTTACTTATGGATTATTGTGATGTTTTTATCAGCTGTTTGGACTCTCATTCTGACGGCACCCATTCACTGCAGAGCATCCACTGGTGAGCAAGTGGATGCTCCAATAAAGAAACAAACTCATCAACACCTTGGATAATTTTTAGTAAATTTCAGCAAAACTGTGCCTCTAATATACATGCAGTTCACATTAAAAAAAATAGAAATAAAAATAAATAAATAAATACAAATTCAAATTCTAATGTCTGTTTACTTTGTGTCTGGTTTTATTATCCAATGCAACTTTTCATGTTTTCATGTATTTTTGCTCTGAAAGATTTTCACTATAAGCTTAATTAAAATAATTTTATCTGAAAGATAGGACGATAAATTGAGAAAGAAATGTTATAAATCTGCTCTCGCGTCTGTAGCTATACAGCACAGCTAAAACCAGATGGAAAGGTTATTTTAAAATTATATTTCAGTATTGTACACACTGATTCCATATGACGTCCTGTCTTCTGTGGAACACAAAAGAAGATATAAAAACAATATATGTTTGGAACAACATAAGGATGAGCAAATGATGACAGAATTTGGCACCCGTCCCTTTAAACTGACAGCCTTGTTACAGTTACAGGGATTCTGTTACTCCTCAAGCCTGGATAAAGCCTGCGCTTGATAATTCACAGAGTATAACATAATCTCTTGATCTATTAATTGCATGTGATAGCTCCAGCTTTCAAGTTCCCCTCGGCATTGAAAGCTACACAATAGCACCTTCCTCATCTGTTGAGCTATATCAGCGGGGACATTATAAATTCATCCCATTTCTAAAAGGTGCAAAAAGGTGCTCAAAGCAGCGGTGCTCAGATCTGCCGCTCATTGTGTATTATATCTACAGTCTGTATTTTCATCTTAGCATCAAAGATGACTGTTGAAAACAGCTTTGCCTATACCGTGAGCGGAGGGGAGGCCCGGAGGAATGGGAGATTTCTACATTCTTGAGAGATTACATAAGGGAGGGCATAGTGACCCCTTTCTCCCCTCAGTATCCTGTCCCATTTAACTATAGCACCCTGTCCTAACTTAAGGCTTTTGGTATGGAAATCATGGCTTTAAGGGATGTGGATTCTTTTATCGGGGCCTTACATTCTTGGGCTTTTTATTTGCCGATGTGTATCCAAGGACATTTCCATATAAGTATCCTAGCAAGAAGGAAGGTGACATTTATTTATCTTTTTTTTTCATATTTAGAATCAGTGTCATGCCCAGCAAACATCGGTGCAATTAATATCAAAGGTAGTGGGAACACCTTAGTGCTTATCACAGAGTACTGACTGCGTGAAACTGCAGGAATTCCTTCAGCAGTCCTGTGTTGAGTGCATGAACCGTTTTATGCTATTTAAGAGGAACCCATCCAAGCAGGCACTAATGAGATGTGTCTCAGTAATGGGTTGAATATCAACAAAGAAGATGGACCGCCTAAATAAAAAAATACATGTAAACATATACCTCAAAGAGGCACTGGAAGTAGTGGCACATCAAAAAAAAAAAAAAAAAACGGGATGAGAAAACAAATTTTACATTAAATATTAATGTGTACATCATTTTTCAGATGAATCAGAATCTCAAGTGGAATCGGTAAGTTTAGATATTAAATTAACAATTTTGGACAGAACATTTAGTCAGAAGTAATAATAACCCAAAAGCCCATCATGGAGCTGGTTTTTGACTACTACTTGCATAACACTTTAATCTCAGTTTTTGTGACCATCATTATATTAACAGTTGTTTGGAATTTTTTTTTCATTAGAGCTAAGCTAAAAATAATAAAAATTAAATAAAATTAAAAATAAAATATTACTGTGCAGGAAATAGTTATACATAAAAGATACACTAAACATGCTACTGTATTATTGCAATTATTAGATTTTAAATTATGTAAAAAAAAGTGTAAAAGTCAGTGTCAATTCATTTTATTATTGACTGATTGTTTATGTATCAAAATGTATTTAAAGACTAAATTACTTAGGGTTGTTAAATGGTTAAAAATGTGGTAGCAAAATATCATCTAATTAACGTAACTAATGATATGCTGGTTAATTAATCAAATAAATCCCAATTAACTAAAGACACTACATTCTTGTGATAATCTACCAAAAGTAGATAAAGCATTGAATGATTGTGATAAAGACTGCAGACTGAAATACTGAATAAATATGACAGAAAATGTATTTCCATTTAACGGAATATGAATATTACTGGCCTGCAGGCCACAACAATTCATTTTGCAGTTTGTCTGAGGCAGGGCTATTATAGTTAACAAATAAAGAAAGAAAGAAAGAAATACATACATAAATAAATAACACAATGATAATAAATAAAATATTTTTTATAAATTAAAATTATATTAAAATTATATTATATTATATTATATTATATTATATTAACAAAAAATATACAGTAGGCCTATATATCTATATATCTATATCTATATATATATATATATATATATATATATATATATATATATATATATATATAATAAAATAAATAAAAACCTTTATTCCAGCTAGTTTGTAAAATAAATAAAAAAAACCTAGTACTAAAATAAATACAACTCAAACTAGAAATAGACATACACAGACATATTAAAAAATACATAAACATGTTAACCCTAAAATGTTAACTAAAATGGAAATGAAAATATAATTATTATTAGATCAGCTACTAGTGATGTTATCTATAATAATCTACTATAAATTCATTACTTTTTATGATCTTTTTTAAAAGATGTGTTTTTTTTTGTTTTGTTTTGTTTTTATCACATTTGCCCCACACCCGGATAGGTGTTTTTATCTTTTCATTTGTGTCGTCTAACACATTTTATTGACACACACACACACAGTTATATAAATGTGTGTCCCACACACACTGATCCAGTGCTCCAGACAGATGCTCCCCTCGCTGTGCAGAGTCAGATCATAAGACACCAGCCCTTAGGGGGTTGTGACACTGAATAAGGTGTGTGAATACACAAACCTTTATCCATTGACATATCAAGGATGCCCCTGCTGATCCCAGAATCAATATGGGCGGCAGAGACGGAGCCAAGGTGCATTTTTCAATCTCTATGCTCTGAGCGTCAAGAAACAGCGTACAGTGCCCCGAGGAAAAATAACCTTAGAGCTGAACAAACTACTTCATCATACTGTTGAAGCTGTCAGAGGTGAATGTTAATGTCTAATGCACTATAATGCAGTAGGAGAGATGACTGAAGAGCTCTGATTCTGCCATTGGCTGATGCATGTGTGTGAATCGTTGACATGCAAGCATCTGTTCAATCTGTAATATAGGTAACACTGTAAAATCCCAGTTATGAGTTATTCAGGGCTTTCGTTTATTATTAATGATCAAATCAATTTCTTAACCTAAGGCCTGCACTGAATCCCATAGGAATGAAAAATCAAAAGTGTAATCTTTTGATATCTCAATTTTTTTCTCCTGGACAGAAATGAGATTAATGAAGAATAAAGAGAGGTCTTCATGCTGCTGAAGTGTCTTCCTTCTTTCCTTCCTTCCTTACATGTTACATACATTTTCTGCACAATTTGTGATATGGACATAAATGGTATGTCAATCCTACAACAAGCAGTTGTGCTATTACTTTTCTACAAATCGTGTGAAAAATAATTTTTTAATTTTTTTTTTAGTGTAACACTGAAAGAGCTGGTCAAGAGCCTCAGAACACAATAATAATAATAATAATAATAATAATAATAATAATAATAATAATAATAATAATAAAAATTAGAATTAGAATTAGAAATAATTATTAGAAATAATTATAACAACGACAGCAAAAAATGATAAGTTCAAAGTTTTTTTTTTTTTTTACAAAAACTTTGTAGCCAAATTATTATTATTATTATTATTATTATTATTATTATTATTATTATTATTAATAGCCAAATATATTATTGTAGCATATTATTATTATTATTATTATTATTATTATTATTATTATTATTATTAATAGCCAAATATATTATTGTAGCATATTATCATCATCATCATCATCATCATCATCGTAATCATCATCATCATCATCATCAACAACAACAACAACAACAACAACAACAACAACAACAACAACAACAACAACAACAACAACAATAATAATAATGCATATTGTAGAAATGATCTGATTTTCTTCTATGTTGTAAAACTTTATGTATATTTTTTTAACAGAAGATAATCTGCAAATAGGCTACAATAACAATTTCAACTTCAAAATGTTAACTTTCAACTGACTACACATTACCCTTTACTTGAATCATTTTGTTTTTTCAAAATTAAAACAAAATATAATAATAATAATAATAATAATAATAATAATAATAATAATAATAATAATAATAATTTGGCTACAATGTGAAACTTTTGTAAAAAAATGGAACTTATAATCATTATTTGCTGTTGTTGTTATAATTATTTCTAATAGTTATTTATAATTATACATATTATTATTTATTATTATTTATTTGTTTTGAGACTCTTAACCAGCTATTAACCAGTAAATAATGTAAATAAAGTATTTTCACAATTCTTTGAAGTAGTAATTTCATGGTCTCTCTGATAGAGGGGGAAAAAGGTACAAGGAGAGGATATTTGTGGAGCGGGAATAATGGTTTTCGGCGCAAATGTATTAAACTCAGCACTGAGGAGAAACAGCTTGAGAGCCAGACCCATCAGCATTTACTCGTGTGTGTACATGAATGTGTGTCCATTTGCACGCTAGTGGCATTACCGTCCTGATGACAGATAATGATGCGTAATATCACTTGTCTCTGAAATAATCAGAAGTCCAGCATCTCTGATGACAGGCCTGCAATGGGGCAATTACAGCCAATGAGAAGAGCATCTGTTCAGCAGAGCCCAGAGCATCACACGCATGTGAGGATCTGTGACACACAATCCATCTACACTGAGAGCAGCCACACCATTCACTGAACCAGACCTGTGAGGATTACACTAAATACATGAGAGAAAGACTCTGATGAGACACTGGATAAAATCTGATAAAGGGTATGAAGGTGATAAAGAGGAGTTTTTGAGGTGTGATTACAGTGAACTGGATTTCAGACAGCACACACTTAAATAAGTGGAATTTCAGATTTTGAAGCTTTTTGCACTCACATGGAATTCCAGATGAAATTTGTGAAAAATAGCTGAACTACTACTTGTCATTGGTGTGTATAAATTTATAAGATGTGATTTGAATGGAAAGGTATCATTTTTTGACAAAAAAGAAAAAAAAGTATGCATGAAGGTCCACCCTAAACCTAAAAAAGAGTCATAAACAGATTGCTAAAAAAAGAGGTATGAAAACAAAGTACAAATGAGATAAGAATTCATACAAATTAGCTGCCACTTTCCAAAACATAAAATTGTTATGAAATACCATGAGATTGTGTTGGCCTGTCAGAGTGTTACAGCAAAAAAAAAAATAAAAAAAAAAAAAAATAAATAAAAATAAAAAATAAAAAATAAATAAAATAAATAAATAAATACATAAAAAATAAATAAAATGAAACAATAATAATAATAAAAAATATATATTTTTAATGTGTACATTTAAATACATATACATGTATTGTTTGTATTTTATCACATATATATATATATATATATATATATATATATAGTTTTAGTACATATATTTAATTTATACATATATTTAATTTTAGTAAATAATAAATAAATAAAATCATCTTGACCAGACAGGTTATTTACTTCTTTTTTATTTTTTTTAAAATAAGTATGAAAGCAGTATAAAGGAATTGCAGCAATTTTTACAATTTTTATCTATATCTATATCTATCTATATATATCTATATCTATATCTATCTATATATATATCTATATCTATATCTATCTATATATATCTATATCTATATCTATATCTATCTATCTATATATATATATATATATATATATATATATATATATATATATATAATAATTAAATGGTTTCGCCATTGCACTTCGAGCGTCAAGTCAAGTCAAGTCACCTTTATTTATATAGCGCTTTTAACAATACAGGTTGTGTCAAAGCACTTAACAGTATCAAATTGGAGGATAGAGTGTCAGTAATGTATAATAATAAGATTAAACACTCAAGTTTCAGTCCCAAGTTTGAGTTCCAACCATCCACCATCCACTTTGCTTTCTGTTAAGCTACATATTCTACTGAAATAAAGGCATAAAATGCCCCCCCCAAAAAACAAACAAACAAACAAACAAACAAAAAACAAACAAACAAACAAACACACAAACACACACACACACACACACACACACACACACACACACACACACACACACACACACACACACACACACACACACACATACATACATACATACATACATACATAAATAAATAAATAAATAAATAAATAAATAAATGGTTTCTTTATTTGTTCAGCCAGTGTTTTCAACTGTTTATTTCTATGGGTCAGATGTTCAGTTATTATTAGGACATCCAGCAGAAGTAACACCCAGAAACAATAATACCTTGAGTGACAAAATCACGTGAATTCCCCTCATTACTTGTACACTTGCGATGTAGCCCTGTGTATTCTAACAGAAAAGTTGTAGTCTTGTTGCACAAAAAGAGCAGAAGCATGTAGAAGTGTAAATGTTTGGCCGGTGTGTATGTGGAGCAGACAGGGGCCGGCTGGGGTGGAGCACGGGACGTTCACCAAAGATGGCTGAAGACCCCTCTTTCTCCCTCTAATTTCCTTTACCATGCTAATGGTGCTGCAATGCCGGTGCTATTGATTAATTTAAGTGCGGCTGGAGGATGAGAGGCTCTGCTGGCAGACGCACAAAAGGCCATTAAACGCAGGGCAGCCGGGGGAGACGGGGAACGACAAATCAAGGGCTGAACCAATCAAAGAAGGGAACTGTGGGGAAATAAACACATGATAAGTGAGACGATGATGACGGCTGGTCCTTCTGCGTAAGAATGAATCTGACAATCGACAAGTGAACTGAAACTGGTGCGAAAAACACAAAGCAGGTTTGAAGGGATCATTCACACAAAAATGTAAATTCATTTATTCACCCTCACGTCGTTCTGAATCCCTACACCATTCTTTCTTCACTGAAAGAAAGAATGGTGGAACATTAAAAAAAAAAAAACTAAAAACTGTCACGATTTGGAGCTTCAGAAAGGATAGAAAAGTAAAAGTTTTGAAAGTCTCATAAATGTAGTCCATCTGACTTGTGCATTACCGTCTAAGATTTCTGAAGTCATATGATAGATCTGTGTCAAAAACATTCATTTATTCATTTATAATCTTGGCCTCCAGTGTGCAGTTAACTGTTTTGACTGAATCACTAAGTCTAATTCGTGAATGAATTGTGAATTAACCAATGAAGAAAAAGATGTGATTTAGAATATAGTTCACACATCACATGGGACATTCAGTGTTTTTCACATCTCTTTTGAAGCTAGAAAGCATGTTTATTATAATTAAATGGAAAGCAGAGACTAGCACATTATTCTGGTTGGAACTGCCACAAAATGTATGTGTTTCAGTGAAGCAACTTATGAATGGCACATTATTTTTTGTATTTTTATTATTTTTTTGGTGATTATTGTCATTAGATTGTCATTGTCTTTCTGGACATAATCTGTTTTTACAATTATGTATAACAACTTTTTATTACATATTATTTACATTACTGTTCAAAACTTTGGGGATATTTAATTTATTTATTTATTTATTTATTTTTTATTGATCAATACTTTTATTTATCAAGGACACATTAAAGTGATCAGTAAAGACATGTATAATGTTACAAAAATATATTTCAAATAAATGCTGTTGTTCTTAACATTCTATTCATTAAAAAAGAATAATGCAAAATGTATCATGGTTTCTACAAAAGTATGCAGCAGTACAACGGTTTTCAACACTGATAACAGGCTAATAAGTTTCTTGAGCATATTAGAATGATTTCTGAAGGATCATGTGACACTGAAGCCTGGAGTAATAATGCTGAAAATTCAGCTTTGATCACAGGTTCAGGCTGAGGTCTCTACTCAACAACACATTAAACAGCGATTCGAACAGCATTCAACAAATCTGTTGTGGTATTTATTTCAAGTGAGAACTGCAAAATAGCAGTATGAAACAAAACAAACAAAAAGAAGACAGAAAATAACGCCATAAGCTCAGCAGAAGTCAATGTTTTTGTTGGCATGAAGTAAACCTCAGTGCTAGAAGTGCTTGTGTGTCTTAGGGAGCATCTTCAGGCTTTATAAACCCTGAATTCTGATGAGATCCATAAATAAGAAGAGGAATGGAGGCTGCGGCCGATGGGACCGTGAGAAGGGACAGGTCACGATAGCGTTCAAACAAAACGCTGGCCCCTGGGCCGCACCACAGCGTGACTGAGCATACTTTCATAAGACTTACACATCTTAGTCTCCAAACACACACACATTTTGTATATGACCTTTTTTCCCCCTCCATACTGCTGGTTAATTTGCTGTAAGCCACCTCTGTGCTGTTATTAACCGAGCCCTGAGCCACTATTAGCTACAGTGAGGTGTTTTGGAAGTTCATAATGGCTCGCACACATACATACGCACAACCAAATGCGCAAAACAACCAAGCAGGCATCTGATTTCCCCCGGTTCACTGCCGTTTGATATCTGCAGCACGGACAGCCGTAGATGATATCATAACTGTGACTGCTAACTGACATCACACTCTAATGGCTAATGGGAATATGAAACACAGTCTAGTAGTCAATAAATCAGCATAAGTGCACTGTTATTTGAACCTGTCTCTCCATCAAAAAACAAAAAAACCAAAAAAAAACTAACAAAAAAAAAAAAAAAAACAACAAAGGAAAACTAAGGACAAGGCAATTATTGTGCTATGCTGTTGTGCTTGCAGTTTCTTCATGAAATTAGATATTAAAGAAAAGGCTGTTTTGCAAAACTGCATTTTATTCATAAACGTAAACTAAAACATTTGAAATAAATGGGAAGATATGAAAAGGAGGGTTATTTGCACTATTCAAGGACACATGAATATTGAAGTGTGAAACCAAACAATGTTTTGTTTACAAGAAACCAGGCTGATACAACGAGTGTTTCAACCATGTTTGTTTAGTAGCAGGTAAGCAAGATTATTTTGTTAATGTCCACATAATAATAGTAAGTTATTAATTATGAATGGATAGAAATTCTTTGATGAATAGAAGGTTTAATGAATTTCATTAATTTGAAAACTGAATTCTTTTGTAACATTACAAATGTCTTTACTTTAGATAAATGTACTGAATTACTGCACAATAAAATTTGTGAAACATTTATTAACCGTATCCAAAATAAACATTTTAGTTTACATAATATATGTATGTGTACTGTGTTTATTTATTATGTGTATATAAATACACACATATACAGTATATATTTTGAAAATATTTACATGTATATACATTTACATATTTATAGTATTATATCGTATATTATATATAAATATATTTAATATATAAACATAACATATTTTTTCTTAAATATATGCATGCATGCGTTTGTATTTATATATATATATATATATATATATATATATATATATATATATATATATATACACATAATAACTATACACAGTACACACTCATATATTATGTAAACAAAAACTTTTATTTTGGTTGCGATTAATCGCGATTAATCGTTTGACAGCACTAATAAAAAATAAACAACATCTGCTCATCACTTACTATTCTAAAAACAATAACCAAAATACTTGCAATGCTACATCCACACCAACATGTGTCAGTATAAAGATAAAAAAAAAAATACAATAAAATAAATTTAACATTTTAGACTTTTAAGGGGCCTCCACAAATCCAGACGTTAAATATCTGCTATATAGTAAATCATTTTTTCCCGCCCCCAATATATTTCTTTACACTTTACATCTTTAAATGTTCTTTACACACTTTGTTTTGAATGTGCGTTATGGACAAACTTGAGTTCTAAAAACCAGGCATCTGCTAGCAAAGGATTTAACATGCTAACCAACAAAACAAGCAACACTTGTCTAGAATGATCTACATTGTGGACCAGACTTTATGTTGACAGTCAAAATGTTTGCTATCCTACTACACAATTTTCGGTAACACTTTATTTCGATAGTCCACTTTAGACATTCTACTAACAGTAAGTAACTTTTCAACTACATGTCAACTAGCAGTCATTAGAGTATTAGGAGACTGTCTGCTTAATACAACATTTAAAATAACATTTTATTTTGATGGGTCCACAACTAGTCTTGCAGACTGACGGCTGAAGGTCTGGAATCTATGGCAGCTTTCATTGGCCAAGGCCCGCCCATGAGGCCGCTTGACTGACATGTCAAACAACCAATCACAGTTCGTTTCACTCAGCGTCACGTTTCAGGGCGTGGAAATGTCGCCATAATAACACTGGTGTGTAAAACTCTCGGACGTATTTTAAAGATTCTGCGAACTTTAAATATTTCACATACTTTTGAAAATCCAAATTTGATCCTGATAAGCGTTTGTCGTCACCGTTGTAAACATGACGGCTTTCTTCTTTCGTGAGGGGGTTTGGCATCACGGCATCTTTGTTTCCAGGCAGAAAGTTAAAGAACGCGACACACACATCTCCCGGAAATCCTGTATAATTCAACCAATCTGACGTTGACTTCGAAACTCCTGAAGTGTTTCCACTTTTGTGTGCCATATGCATCAGACGTTTAGTCAACGTTCCGTGGGTGTGATGTCTGAGGCTGAGACTAGTCCACAACATACAAAATACTGACTATGAGAAACTTTGCAAGTATATGTCAACTTATTCTACTAACCCTAAACCTACCCTACTGAGAGTTAGTAGACATGTAGTTGCAAATTCATGAGAGTTAGTTGACATGTAGTTGACGTAGTTACAAAGTTACTTATAGTTAGTAGAATGTCTAAAGTGGACTATCGAAATAAAGTGTAACCCAATTTTCAAAGAGAACATTCTAAATCTCATTCAAATTCCATTACTCCTTTAAAACCACTCCATTTTGGCATTGTGCACTCCTTCTGTAGCTTTAATTTTGTCCGTCATTGTGATTACCCCGAAGCAACAGTGAGCCAAACCCCATTAGATCTGCAGTCACATATCAGTCACCTGAAACTGGATGGAGCTCTGAAGCCTGGCCTCTAACACAACACATTCATTCTGAGCAGCGACTCTCAGAAGCCCCCACTGGTCAAGAGCAGATTGTTTCTCATTTGGCTGAGTGGCACCACAGCGGCTTGTTAAAGCTTGAGTTTAAATACATCATTTCTGGGAATGAAAGGGGCAAAGAAGAAAAATGGCCCAGCACACCATTTTTTCTCCTCTGCACCCCCAGCCTCTTTTCTTTTTTTCACACTCCATGCTGCTGCTTTCCTGGACAAAAGACAGAGCGTGAAACATATGCAGTCATTTCACAGCTGTCTCGTGTCTTTTTGCCGCTCCCATCTATTTCAATCCATCATTCACATCTCTCTCCAGAATAACTTGCGATTAACAGGATTTCACCTGTTCTTTAAATGCATGTGCTAATGAAATGCATGTGCAACCTTAATATTGCAACTATTTTTATGTTTAACAGTGGGAAAATTAAAAAACATCTGTGCTTTTTAGTCTGTGGTATTTACACACAAACACCTGCCATTTATACATTCACCACCGGCAAACCAGGCACTAAATGCTCAGATTTAACATGGTCAAAGTTTTTCTGGTTAGCATAGGCCCTTAGCCCCTGCTGGTAGATATTGTAACTACACCATTTGTTAAAAATAATTAAATAAAATTAATAAAATAAATAATTAAATACACACATATATACATGCGTACATACATACAATTAACAGTTATTCCTTTAGCAGCAACTTTTAGCTAAGGTTGCAACTTTTTTTTTCTTTTAGCAATTAATTAATCTTTCGATTTTTTTTTCTTTTTCCGATTAGTCAATTAATCTAACAATTTTTTTTTTTTATTGTCAAACCCTCTGATAAATCTGTTGATTTTTTTCTGATTAGTCCATTAGTCCTTTATTTAACTTTCCAAACAATAATCACCATAAAAATATAAATAAACAAATAAATAAATAAAGGAAATGTATTCCTTCAGAAGCAACTTTTTAGTTAAGGCTGCAACTTTTTTTTTTAAATCAATTAATCTTTCGATTATTTTTTCGATTAATCGATTAATCTAATGATTATTCTCCCCAAGCCATCTAATAAATCTATCGATTCTTTTCTGATTAGTCCATTAGTTCTTTGTTCAACTTACCAAACAATAAACACCAGAACTTCTGCCATTCATCTATCCATGTTTCACTCAAACAGTGTGAATTTGCCGAGAATGCAGTTGTTAGTACTGAAAATTTCCATCATGCCCAAGATATGGCATCATTAGGATGGACATAAAAAGTTGGATGTATTCATGCAATCAATGCAAAATGATGCATTTACATAATTGACATCACTGATTAGGTTGACGCATCATTACGGCAATACTTTTATCCAAAGAGAAATAACCTCATGAATAATTTGTCATTTTTCTCATAAAAAATGATCACAGACAATTCAGACAGAACATGCAAATACTGAAAACATTGCTATTTAATAACAGCGGCCCTATTTATTGTTAGTGAATTTGGCACTCAAAATACATATTTTTTCAGCATATATATTCCCACTTCAAATAGACGCCTTATAATCTCTTCTTCACACCTTCGAGCAAATGAAAAGTTTCAAAGTTCATCACTCAGTGGGTGTGAATGTATGCATATCTTTCTTATAATTACTCCACACTTCCGTTGCTCTTAGAGTCGTCTGTTAAATGTCAGTGCTTTTTAAAGCTCTGTTGTACCATATGTCTCTTCAGCTCAGCTCCATCAATTACAACTGAGCAGAAGCATTGATCCATTGAATTTCTCAGTCCACTCATTTAGCTGAGCCGCTCAACAAAAATGACATTTCTACTTTATAAACATGTACATATGTCAATGTGAGGCCACATATTTTGCTTTTGACCAGGTTATTTCTACTGTTAGGTTTCAATAGTAAATCAAGACTGAACTATTACTTATGGTACATATTTAACGTTTGTTTCTCTGATCTTGAAATATGCCTTTGATATAATAAAAGGAAAGTTTATCTTAAAATTGTAATGTCATTCCAAACCTGCATGCAGTTGGTAACACTTTAGTCCACTTTAGAAATACTACTAACTATAAGTAACTTTGCAACTATGTCAATTAACACTCATTAGTCTACCAATACCCCAATGACTGCTTGTTGACATGTAGTTGCAAAACTACTTATAGTTATTAGAATTCCTAAAAATGGAGTATCAAAATAAAGTGTAACCAAAAAGTGGTTTTGTCCATACAATGTTGGTTTGGACCCCATTGACTTACAGTATATGTATAAAAACCATTGAAACAATCAACACTTCAAAATATCTTCTTTTGTGTTCCACTGAAGAAAGTCCTACAGGTTTGAAACAAGCTGAGGGTGAATAAATGATGACAGAATGTCATCTTAAATTAATGAAAATTTCCTATAAGCATTTGTGAAAGATTGCATTATTTGTGTCAAAACAGTTGCTAATGAATCCAAAATGAGTCTTAAATTAGTCGATTCACTGTGTTCATGATGTCCGAACAGATGGCTGACTGTTGAAAAAATAAATAAATAAATAAACAATTCTAAGTCCTAATTACCAGACTATGGATCCAAAATTAACTTATCTGTGCAAACGCGTACTTTTGTATACGTGTCTATACGGTACTTTGAATTTATGCCTGTCTGACTATCTGTCTACCCCTTCCTCCATGATGAAAGGCCTCTAACAGTTCTGTCAAAACGTATTTTTGTGTTAGAATTGTAAATCTCAAAGAAAAAAAACAAAAAAAGTGTGCTGCACAGAATAGAAAAATCGTGTCTATTTAGACAGTTCTGGCAACAGGAATCGGAGGTACTAAAATCTGAGCCATGTTTGCATACCTGCACCTCAGTTCAGCTGGAATTGATGTTATTAATATTAAAAGCAAATATTAAACATGTCCACGTCTTAAACTCAGGGACACCGTTGGCTAGCCGCGAGCGCTTGATTGTTTCCATGCCACATTTTACTGTCTGATCCCAGGCAGCTTTGAGGCATCCATCGCTCAGTGAGGACTGTTCCAGCTGCCATCCCCTCATTCCTCAGCAGAATGAATGGCTTCCCTACACCACGCTCCCCGTGCCGAGCTGGCTCTTTCATCTCTCTGAAGCCCTCTCGCCGTGATACACTACGTGAGTGCACATGTGAGGCGCAGCTGAAACGCGGCCCTGCTGAAGACTGATGAGGTTTCCACCTTGTCGTGATGGAGCTCAATATGGTCTTTGCTGCAAGCTGATATGAGCTCGTGTTCGGGCTGATATGGTTTGTTTCAGAGGAGTAGTGGTCTCAGAGAACTCAAATAGGATTCGAATGGCACTGAGTAATAGTTGTTTGGGAAATTTAGTTGGATTCTTTGTAAGGAGGGATCAGATGTGCTCTGTAGTGAAGTATGGCATCATGACTTCAGCTACATAACATTAGTGTTTGCACGTAGGTTGATTCACTTTAAGTTTAATTGCTTTACTAGAAAGATATTCTTTTCAGTGCACACATGCCTTTTTATGCAAATAAGCCTTATTATTAGCCTGGTGCAGTTAACGTTGCCATGAAATGAAAATTTCTTTTGTAAATGACTGTTGTAGATGTCATTGAGAACAATTCATACATACATGATTTTTCTTAATCGGCACTGTATCAAAATGTTGTAACATGATCTTCCAACAGATTTCTCTCTAGTAACACAAAAATAAATTCTCCAATCATTTAGTTCACTTAAACCCTGCCCTCTCTACAACTGACTACAAGTTCACATTAATTTTTAATGCCATGCCCACATCTCAAAATCCAATCAACAACCAGCAGATAGAACCAAGTCCCCGCCCTACATCGTTTTTTTTTTGGTTTTGTTTTCTTTTTGGTAATTTGTTACACTGTTGTATATCACAATATGGAAGAAAGACATCTGTTGCTAGTGTTGTCAAAAGTACTGACTTCGGTACCAGTCTTTACTGAAATTTTAAAAATGTCCATTTCCCGCTAACTTTTGAGTGCTATTGAGTGAATTCTTAAACACCGCTGATTGGCCATTTTGTTCACGTGCTCAACAGATATGACTGTGATTGGCTGATAGACGTGGCTTTCAAACCTCCTGTGTGTTTCTGTGTGAGCGCTCGGTGAAGAGCGTGAAGCGATGATCGTTGTAGTCAATCACTGTCATATCTGTTGAGCGTGTGAACGCAATGGCCAATCAGCGGTGTTTAAGAATTCACTCAAATGTTAGCGGGAAATGGCCATTTTTTTTAAAATTTCAGTACCGACTGGTACCGAAGTTGGTACGTTTGACAACACTAGTTGCTAGTTCGATTTCATCACAACTTTAATGTTCGCAACATCAAAGTTAGAAGTTCCAGTATCATGGCAAAACAACTCTATACTGCATTCGTCCAGAGCAGGTAGTCTAATTTCAAAATTCCCCAACAGATTTGAAGTATTTCTGAAACACTTTATATTCTTAGTGCCAGGCAGTAACTAGATTATAGAGTGAGATGTGCTCATCTACTTAAAGAGCTTAATGGAAATAACCATGACACAACATCTACTTTCAGCCTTGATATGTAAGAGGAATAAATTCAATAATCCCAAGAGGCTTCTTAAGAAATCTTCTCTGACTGACTGGCTGGTGCTCTCATTCAGTAGTATGACAATGTATATGAGCTGAGACTATGGGATATAAATCACCAATTTTCAACTGTCCAAAACTCTGATTGACATTTTGGTGAACAAATCAGTTTCCAAAGAACATGTCTGGTCTCATTCTGTAGAGCTGAGGGACACAATTGGGCTCATGAGGAGAGCTGACAAAGGAACCAAATCACAGCAGCCCACTTTGACCCCTGCATCCTTGTACAAAATGAGATGTGGTTGAAACTCTATTGGAAATGCTGCAGAAATGACTAACATAGCTGGTTACCAGAATATGGTATGTTTTGTGCAATAGACAGTTGGATTTATCTTCACCAGATTGCTGAGCCACAGACAACTGGCTTATTGAAAAATGTCAAGCAGTATGAGCTTGTTAGTTGACCAGCAAGACTATGCTGTTTGACCAACTTTGCCAAAAATACCTAGCTGGTTGGGTTTATGAAAATGGTGTCATTAATAGTTTGAGGCCACACAGCATATGCACTTTACATAAACATTAAAGATGACAAGAAGCTAGAAAAGTGTTGATCCACACTTACGTGCTGCCACTGGTCTCGGATGAGCGGCCGGTAGCGCAGGAAGTACTTCAGCGGGAAGGTGTCCACATCGGGCCACGTACTGGGACTGTTCCAGGTCACCTCTAGTCTTCTTGCATTGTTGGCTACGGGTTTGGCCACCACCTTCTCAGGGGGGTCAGGTTTCACTGTTGGACCAAAGAGACCTCGATGTAAGCTCATGACCAATCGCAGGTATCATATTCAAAGGAATAAATCCCTCCCAGATTAATTCTGTCATCAGAATTTCATTGCTTTCTTCTGTGGAAAACAGATGGAGAAAAGTCCTCAAATCGTATCCACACATGGCCATATTCAAATGGGCCACGTCAAAACACGTCTTGCCAGGTTTGACGTAATTGACACCAAATGGCATTTCTTCTCAAGTATCTCATAACAGAATGTGTCTGGCATGTTTGAAAAGTCTGGTTCTTGCACATAGTATGGCTTAAAGGCAAGATACTACAGGTAAATAGGGTAATAAATAATAATAATAATAACAATAACAATAACAACAACAACAACAACAACAACAACAACAACAACAATAATAATAATAATAATAGGGTAACTCACCATACTTTCCCTAGTTCATTAATCACAGTATATTAAGACAATTGTTTTGTATTTAAAGTTGTCTAACATTTTGTTTAAATATGCAAATTATACATTATATATTTACATATTCATTAGTTTGCATAAAAATCTAGAACAGAAATACGAAAATTGGATTAAGCCAGGATCAAAATTCATGTTTCATTTTGCTGACATATTACAGTTTTTTTTTTATATCTCTTTTAAAATACTGAAAAATGTTGATATGTAAATTGTTATATAAATTGTTACATAAATTAAACAAATATAGAATAGATATGAGTAAAACTAAAACTGTAATTTTTTATGAATTTAAGCACTACTGAAGTCTAGATTAGATGTCTTGCTAATTTTAAGAAATTTAAAGAAAAAAAAAAAAAGAAAATATAGTTTGTAATTGAAATCTACAGATGCAAATAGATAAAGTATCATAAAATCCACACTTAAATGTGTATTTTGGATGTTTTGTTTCAACTAATCTACAAGAAGACATGTTATTGAAGCAAAATAGTCCAAAATCTCTATCTTTAAGGTACTTTGTGTTTTTAAAGCTTGAAGCTTGCTTTCATTTGAAACTTGCTTTCACTATATGGAAAAGAGCAGCTTGAACATTCTTCTAAATTTCTCATTTAGTTTTTCTCAGAAAAAAAAAAATATAAGTCATACAGGTTTAGTAATGTCATAATAGTCATGAGATATTTTTGGGTAAACTATTCCTCTATCATAGCTAGGAAGTATGAAGATACCTCTAGAGTTGAGATGCTAATGGTATACGAGCTGTGACAAGGCTCAGTACAAAAAGAACGCAGTTTTAGTGGCTACGCAGAAAGAATCACTCATGACTAATGCCACTAGCGAAAGACTATACTGGAAAAAGAGATGAATGATGAATAGTGCTGAGATCTCCTCTTTATGATCCGCAGCTCGTCCCTCTGAGCAGAAAATCAGTTTGACATAACACACACGTCTCCTAAAGAAGCCACACTGTGAGATTTCTCAAGATGTCTTTTGAGCAGCGGCGTCTTCTGAATATTAGGAAAGCCTTTTGGAGCTAAGGTTTATGGGAAATAAGCAGAGAGCAAGAGAGTGGCATTTCTCTTCTTCTCGAGCTGCGGTGTCCAATGATCATTCTGTTTGCTCTGCGGTTTTAGCTTCACTCGCACACAAACACATACATACGAGGACAAAGAGATGTTTCTGAGCCCCGTTCCCTTTACTATTCATAGCAGACACATAGTGGCTTCAGGATTTATAGCTCAGGCCTTGACCTGGCTTGAGCGAAACACTCTTTACGACTTTCAAACACTGTTGATATTGTTTAGTTGTCGGCTATTCGGATGCTAATTTTTATGTCTGGGCATGCTGAGAGGAAGGGCTGGACGGCAAAAAATCATTTTCCTAATCAGTATTTTGGCTTTTTTTTTCAGTAAAATATCTAAACATCCTGTAGACAAGACAAATTGCTCATTTTAAAAGCAAGCTATTTTTTATACCTCATTGGAAGATTGTTTTGACCTTGTTTTAAGCATACACCTCTCTAAATTTGGTTAGATTTCTGCTTAAAACAAGGGAAAAAAAAGAGGTAAGAAAAATAAGTGTCATGCATTTCAATATTTTTAATAGTGCTGTCAAACGATTAATCGCGATTAATCACATCCAAAATAAAAGTTTTTGTTTATGTAATATATGTGTGTGTGTTCTGTGTATATTTATTATGTATATATAAATACACACACATACAGTATATATTTTGAAAATATTTACGTCTATATTTACATTCATATAATTTATATTATAAATAAATATATTTATTATATAAAAATAACATTTTTCTGAAATATATACATGCATGTGTGTGTATTTATATATGCATAATAAATATACACAGTACACATACATATATTATGTAAACAAAAACTTTTATTTTAGATGCGATTAATCACGATTAATCGTTTGACGGCACTAATTTTTAATTAAAAATGACAAAAATTCTGATAAAGAAAATTATTTTTGCAGTGTTGCTAAAAAAAAAAAAAAAAGACAATTTTAATTTAGTATATTTAGTTCCCATGCATCTTGAATTTGTGGTCAAAATGTAATAGTCTGCATGCTTTAGTTCCATTATAAGGCAATTTACTTCTTTGATGTACTTTCATCGATATGTTCCCTTCTTGCCACTAAAATATATTCTAATCATAAGTTGCTTTTTTTTTTTTTTTAAATGAAATCACATAGCTGTTACATATGAAATGCATTTTAAAAGGAATCCATTTTCTATAAAATATACACTAGAACCAGAGGGAAAATATTTTCTTTGTCAATCCAGTGATCCAGACTGCATTAGCATTTTTATTACTATCAAGCACACATGTAGCCATGCATGTAAGCATTCTATTTAGTTGCCAGAAGCCACTTCAACAACACCACCTCCATCAACAAGACGATATATTGAAGATATTTTCTTCACTTCTGTTTGCCAGCATGGGTTTTGTTCTTTCAAAAAAAGGAGATGATTGTAAGTTACAAGAGTGTCTGGCAAATTTGAGCTAGATGTTTTTGCAAGGTCTATTTGCTCAACCCCAGTATATCATACAAGGCTAATAATGAATAGGAATTTCTAAATGACTCTTGGAATGAGGCTTATTTTGACTTTTTTTTTTTTTCAAAGCAATTCAATGTGTTCACATCAAAATAACTTGTAAATGATATTTTCTGTCTGCAATAAAGCCATATATATCAATTATTGCAGTATATTTTACAAGAAAATACTATTTCAGTTTTGCTACTTCAAAATTTCAAAATTACTTGGTGTTTCTTTGTAGTTATTTGTGAAATTTAAGAGCAATTTATGAGTGAAAGTTCTTTCCAGTGTTTTTTTTTTTTTAGTGTATTATATACACTGTACCTATTGAAGACTCCTCGAAGCTGATGGCGCTGGAAGCTCGACCCAGCGAGTTCACTGCCGTGACGTTGACCCGGTAAGGAAAGCTGGAGAAAAGTTCTGGAAACTTCACATGGCATCTGTTCTTATGAACTTCATCCCTCGTCACCTCCAAGGGCCTCTGGCTGTGTCTGAAGAAAAATGAAGAAAAAAGATCTAAACCTTTATCTTCTGAAGCATCATGACTTTAGTACTTTAATTTTTAACAGAATATTTAATCTAAAACAGAATTCTCTATTTTTCAATGCCATGAAAAAGTAAAATACCACAGATTTTAAATTCTTGGAAGAATTAGTCCTTATACGGCGACACCGAGTTATTGTCAGCGCTGCATAGTAACTGATTACATGCAATCTGGATTAAATAATCAGATTCCAAAAAACATAAGTGCTTGAATTTAGATTATATTACATTTTAAAATACACATAATCAGATCACAATTGATTGCATGATAACATATTCAAACAATAGCAATCATTCAGAATTTATTAATTCTCACTAATTCTTCTTTTTTCATCTTTTAAATTTTCCTTTCTAAAATAGCTATCGCTTCTGTATATTCAGAAAGTCTTTGCGTTTTTGATTAATGGTCACATGCACATGCAAGTAAACAAATGAAATCTTTTAGTAAATGGTTTATTTTGATCGATGCTATTGATGACTTATTTTAATTTTACATTTTCATGATTTAATTGATTATTAGCTTTTCATTAAACTCACAAACCCCCTGGAGTTCCTTTACAAACCCCAGTTTAGGAAACCTTGACGTACTGTTTAATGCACTTATGTTAATAACAAAGAATGGAATATGTTTTCAGTCACGCTTTATTTTAAGGTAAACACCTAATTTGCTTATTAATAGTTAGTAAGGTAGTTGTTAAGTTTAGGTATTGGATAGGATTAGGGATATAGAATATGGTCATGCAGAATTTGTGCTATATATGGACTAATTAACAGCCAATATGTCAATAATAGGCATGCTAATAAGCAACTATTAATAGTGAGAATTGGTCCCTATACTAAAGTGTTACCATGTTTTCTTTATCAATATGGTGCAAGATTATCCAAATCAATGTGATAAACGAGTTACGTTAAAAGTAGTGGTGTCAAAATTAGCGTTCTAACGCAGACGATTAATTTTTTCAGTTTAACGCGTTAAAAATATTTAACGCAATTAACACAGGGGCGGGGCTAGGTTTGGCCACCCCACTCACAACTGCTAAAGAATTGTGTTTATTGAAACGCAGAACGTCTTTACGAGCACATTAAACGGGACACTTTTCAGACGCGCGCTCCAATTTCACCTCAGCGCCAGGCGCGAGTCACACGAGTGGTACAGATAACGAGGAGCTTCAGTAGAATAGCAGTGAACTGCGGTCAGATGAGCTGGTGTCAGGCCATATGTCAGTAAAAACAAATCTTCTTGTCCTGTCAGCTGTTATACTGTGCTCTTCAACTGCATGCACAAATGTGCCGGCGCGCACTGTATTAGGCTTTATTAAAGCGCTGTATCATATTCAAACCCAAATGAAACTACGAGTGTGCAATGTCATTAAATTACAAAAAAAGTCCATTAAAGCTGCCTTAAAACTGTGCATGTATTTATTATTTATGAGTCACATTTAAAGCAGTATCAGATCCGTGTCAAGTTCAACAGCGGCAGCTCTTAAAGTAGCAGCTAAAATATCCTAATAACCAGCTGCTGTGATGTCTGTTAATCAAAGAACAAAATAAAAAAAGAGGAAATCATTAACTTCTGTAGTTTTAAGCTTTATCTTTATTTAATTTAGAATTTAGTGTTTGATAACTTTATTAAATTAGGCTATATTTTCTTACTGAAGGGCACAGGTAGGTATATGTCATTTATTATAATGGGTTTACGTGAAGATTGTTTTAAGATTGTTTTTTTTTAAGTCTAATAAATGTTAATTTGATAGCTCTCAAATATACTGTAATATAGTCAATGGTTAATTCATAGAGACATCAGTTGGTATCAGTGATACTGGCCTTCAGTCATAAAAAAAGATAGCATTAAACAAATATTAAAAATACACTTTCTTTATGTTGTTTCTACATTAATTTTAAGATTGAATTTAAAATTATTGCAATATAAAAGTATAATTAAGAACTTTAATGTTAGGTGGGATTAATCACAATTAATTTCAGAAAGAATATGCGAGTAATTATTATTATTATTATTTTTTTTTTTTGACTGACAGCACTAGTTAAAAGTAATCTAAAAGTAATCAAAAAGCTGTCTGATCATATTACCTGATCATAGTCTAATCATAAAATGTGTAATGCAATGGATTGCATTACTAACTACAATTTTTGTCATGCAATTTAGAATCAGTAACGGACTACAATTTATAAGTAATCTAACCAGCACTGGTAATTGTTGTATGGAATAAATGTACTTAATTTCTGGAAGAAGCAAACATTATTACTCCATTCTGATGTTCTGCAGTGGTACCACGTGGCATGAGAGCAGTAGATATGTTAAATTAGGGGCTGGCATTTGCTCGCCTCTAGGGTACATCTGGGCAGAGGCCTTGTAGCTGACCTTTAAACCTCCTGATATCAGCTCTGCGCGTGCACTGCAAAATCATTTATTAGGTTTTGATGAAGCTTTATTGGGGTTATACTTCAAACGTCTTGCGGCACATTTTCATACATAAATCACTTGTCATGTAGATAATGTCTAGTCCTGACATTATGCTCTTGTATAATTATGTATAATGACCTAAGCTGCACAATGTACAAAACTTAATGGATTATTAATTCTTCTAAAGTTGTTAAGAATAGAGGTTAATCAAAGTCAATGCTATGTGATTAAAGTCAACTTTATATATATATATATATATATATATATATATATATATATATATATATATATATATATATATATATATATATATATTAGTCAACTAATTAGTTCCATTGGAGCAATGGATATTTGTAATTTATTAAACATTGTCAAATTTGCCATTAAAAACTCATTTAAAAAATGCATACTGTGACATTGCCTGCTAATATTTTGAGCTGTGAGTGATTCTTTTTTTTAAACTCAAAAATACATATTCTTGTATGCGTCATTATAAAATATTACTGTTATAAAATACGAGGAAAATGAACAATTTTGATTGAAAATATATTGTCCTGAACATGTATTCAAGTATCTTACCGTTCAAATGCAAGTTTGGTATCTTTAAGACATGTGTCACTTCACATCTTGTATGCTCATGTTGCATTTATTTGATCAAAAATACAGTAAAAACACTAACATTTTTGAAATATAATTAGAGTTTAAGATTTCTATTTTTATACATTAAAAATGCTTTTAAAAATGCAATTGAATTTTTAGCATCATTACTCCGGTCTTCAGTGTCACATGATCCTTGAGAAATCATTCTAATATCCTGATTTGCTGCTCAAGAAACATTTCTGATTATTATCAATGTTGAAAACAGTTGCGCTGCTTCCTATTTTTGTAGAAACTTTGGTGCATTTTTTTTTAGGATTCTTTGATGAATAGGTTAAAAGACATTTAAACAAAAATAATTTAAATGAAATGTAAAATGTAAACAATGTAAAATTTCATGTGCTGGCAAGGCAAGTACAAATATTATAGAACCCTGCAACACTATAATGTAAAATGCTTAATTAGGGTATTAAATATCCATTATAAATAATGATTTTATTAATATTTTATCCATCATAGGGCTTTAAGCTAGACTAAGTGGTCTCCTATCCAAGCCAAACCTTGCTTAGCTTCCAAGATGAGATTGGATGTGAACATGATATTATGTAAAATACTTGGGAAAAAAAAAATTTCTTTTCTTCTTCAGTAAATTGATTGCACTGTTTCCATCTCGCTTATGACTTTTTGATTTTTGAGAGTGTGTGGGTTTTTTATAAGTATTTTACTCTTTGGGGAACTTTTTTGGTCTACGCACCTCGGTTGGATTGTTTTGATTTGAATTGATAACATGATTATATGGCCATAATTGTGGAAGTATATCTTAGTGCTGTCAAACAATTAATCACAATTAATCACATCCAAAATAATAAAATATATATATATTTTTTTTTTTTTTTGCATAATATATTTATGTGTACTGTGTGTATATTTATTATATACATATAAATACACACACATGCATGCATATTATTAAGAAAAATAGGTTATGTTTATATAATAAATATATTTATATATAACATACATTATATGAATATAAATATATACATGTAAATACATGTAAATATACAAGACAATACATATACTGTATGTGTGTGCAATTATATACAGTGTATATATATATATATATATATATATATATGTGTGTGTGTACACAGTACGCATACATATATTATGTAAACAAAACGTTTTATTTTGGATGTGATTAATCACGATTAATCACTTGACAGCACTACTTCATACATTAGATTCAAATGAACTATAGGTTCATATATTACAATATCACATTTCATGTGCTCCGAATTTCCATTTATTTATTGAATTAATGTCTTTAGCTATTTAACATGCAGCATTCAGTGTGATCGTGTTAGTGTTTGTAAGTACTAGTACACAATCAGACCCTTCCATTTGGTGACTGATGAGGATAAAGCCACTCTACGGTTGTCCAGACAGATGTGGACAGATGAGGGATAGAGAGGAAGAGAGATGGAGCTCTAGTGTGTGCAGTGTTGCTCCGCAGGGGCTTTCGACGGAGAGTCCACTTATACTGCCTTGAGTTCCAGCACTCAGAGTCAGACAGGCCTAATCAGCTCTCAGCAGACAGCGTCTGACCGCACAGATCACTGATTCAGATGAGCTCAGTGTGTCTCAAAGCCTCCACCGAACACGAGAGGGCATGACATGACAGACGGAGCGAGAGGAGAGCAGAAGGAAGAGTGGGAAGCGAGACTTGACAGATGGAGTTGCAAATAAAGAGAAAAGCAGACAAGTAAATATCTTACTGGACATCGACTTCGAAGTCCGTAGGGATGTACGTGGGATGCTGAAGGTGCCAACTGCAGTAGAAGCCTTTGGGATAGGTGTTTGATCGACACGTCACCTGCGGTTCCTTCGGAGGAACTGTGAAGAAAGCAGAAGGGTGGAAATGTAAGTATTTTGTCAGCAACAACACCTTCGGAAATCCATCAGTGGCCCAAAATACAAGTATCAGCAGGCTTTTTTTACGATATCCCCTGCTTCTATGGCCGCGTAACCCCTTGAACCTCCCCATTCCAAGCATCAAGTGGGAAAGGAAATGTAATAACCGCCCATGCCCTCCTTCCAGATTAGGGTCCTTTCTAACAGCGCCACTGGACCGTGCCTACCGCTGCCAGAATTGAAACTGATGACTTGGACCGGTTGCCAGGGTTACGCATAATATTACCCCTTCCCATGTGTTCCTGTGTGTGAAATGGAGAGTGATTTAAGATCCGTTCGCTGCCGAGCGTTGCCTTCTCCTTCCTCATCTCCATCGGCCCCCGGGGCCTGACAAACTAGAGCCCGCAAGAAACAAAACCGCTTCTAAAGCTCACCTCTGGGCTCCCCTTTGAGCTTTGATTGCGCTAAACTGCCAGCTTACACACGCTCTTTCCTTACGTGATTGCGATGAAACAGGCTTTGAGATTTTTGATGGAGATTTCACCAAAGTATCTGTGCACTTGTGGGAACTCGCGGTGCTCTTAAGGCCTGATATAAAAGGCACAGACTAAAGAACATTTGAAAGTGACTTTAAGCCTTTTCTGAGCCATCTGAGTAATGGTGATTGCTAAGGTAAACACCATTACTATGGCAAAAAACCTAACCTATATGTGAAACTTTTTCCCTTTTTGTGTAAATTGACATAAATTATACCACAAATTATGTACTGTTACTTTAGACAATCAACTTCGTGGACAATAAAACAGACAAAAAAAAAAAAAAAAGTAATGTATACAGTCAAATATACAGAATAAAACTTGAGTGTCGGAACTTTAGACCAATCAGCAACCACCCTGAATACCCTGGCAACCCATGATGCAACAACCTAACAATCACCAAGAACACCCTTGCAACCAAATTTTGTCACCACAACTTTTACTATAATTTAATTTAATTTAATTTAATTTAATTTAATTTAATTTAATTTAATTTAATTTAATTTAATTTTAGTTTAGTTTAGTTTATAGTTTAGATTATTTTGCAGTGCGGTTTACAAATAAAGAAGTGGCGAAAAAAAGACTATTCTAGATGATTCTAGAAATTATCAAAAAACAAGCCTTGACATGTAAATAAATAATATTTAGATTTTTTAATTATATAAAAAAATATTTTACTATAAAGAATATTATTTTCTGAAGAGTAAAAACAAATATAACCTAATAATCCCTCCTTCAATAACCTCTCAGTTGACCTCTCCACATATTTACTTTAATTCTAATTATTTTGTTTTACAGTGTTTTATGAATAAACAAGTGAAAAACAAAAGAAAATATGTCAGCTCTACAAGAAAAAAAAACAAAAACAACAACAACAACAACAACAAAAAAACAAAAAAAAAAACACTTGCATTCTAGATGATTCTAGAAATGATCAAAAAACAAGCCTTAACATGTAAATAAATAATTTTTAGATTTTGTTTTAATTGTTAAAAAATACTATAAAGAATATTATTTTCTGAAGTGTAGAAACAAATATAATCTAATAATCCCTCCTTCAATAACCTCTCAATTGACCCCACCACATTTTTAAGTCTAATAATTATTTTATTTTATTTTAATTTTATTTTATTTTACAGAATAGAATTACAGAAAATAGCCTGCTGTGAAAACGCTGTCCTTTTATTTAGCTTTTTTCAAATCACCCTGCTGTTACTTTGGGGAAACATCTTGTTCAATCCGTTACTCAGCAATGAAGAATCAATTATCAATCCAATGGAGTTTTACTCTTCTGTTAGGAAATAAACAAGAACACTGATCAAAAAATGAGTAACTGCAAACCACACATTAACAGAATGGTGTTGCATAGTTCATTGCTAGACTAAAACAGTGAGATGAAATTAGCTATGTGGGGAAACATGAATGCAGGAGATAGGAGAAGACTTGCTAGAGGAGAGGAGGAGTCCAGAGTGTGATGCGTTTGACCTGACATTCCATCCTTGAGCCGCGAGCTCAGAGCTTAGACAGGTTCTCCTCAGGAGGTGCATTCCTCCATAGAGTTGGGCCTGCAGGAGGCCTTCCTCACCCTCAGGCCAAATGGGAACACTGACAGCTCGCGGACCCTCATCCCAGCTACTAACAACACCGGAGCCCTCCCCTTTCACTTCCCCACCCTTCCCCAAAGAAAGTGCATGGCCATCCGCACGGTGGAAGATCTCAAAGACATTCTCCAAAGAGGCAAAAGCGGCAAAACAAAAGAAGGTTGCTTTTCGGAGAGAATTTGCAACCTAGCAACACCTCTATTGTTTCCTTTATGTTTTTTTTTTCTTTCTTTCCCCCCTTTTTTGTAGGACAGAATGTTGTTGAAGTGACAAAAGACGTATCTCAGCGTTCTTCCTTACAAGTGATTTCATCCAAGCTACTGGTGCCAAAGGAACAGCGTTAGCCGGAGATGTGGAGAAGCTAAACAAAAGTGTCACTTAAGCCATTTTGATCACACTAGCATTGAATAAAACGAATGGGAAAGTTATTCAAATTACTTAGTTAGGAGGGTAAATCTCACAAAGGAACATCTGGGTTATAGGGGTTTTATTTTGTTTTATTTTATTTTGCAGTGGTTTATGAATAAACAAGTCTGTCAGTTCTACAAGAAAAAAGATAGATGATTCTAGAAATTATCAAAAAACAAGCCTTAACATGTAAATAAATCATTTTTAATTTTCATTATAATAATAATAAAAAAAAATTACTATAAACATTATAATGAAAAAAATACAGTAATTTGAACACAATTATGACTTAAAATTAGCATAAATTAATTTAAGAAAAAATAAACCAGCATAAATTAAATTCAAAAACCAGAACTGACATGATGAATTATTTAAAATTTCACTTAACACTATTCAATATTTATCATCAAGGTAATCATGTCACAATGACATCAAAAGATGGGATTTATGTTCTTTATGCAAAACATAATTTCTAATTTCTCTCTCTTGATTTAGTGGTTGGTTATAAACTGGCTCTTTTCTTGACAATTTTTTATGAGGTTACCTTTTTTCCCCTCTCATTTCCTTGTTGGAATATGAAGTTCTCACACCCTAACTAAAACCATTAATGCTTTACAGTGTGGAACTGTTTGCCTCATTATTGTGAAATTCAAAAAGTGATCAGTTACATCATCTGCATTAATAAAATGTGGATTGACTGATTTAGTGTATATGATTGCATTTGCATTGCACTTGAATGCAAGAAAGTGAAACAAAATAAGGATGAGAGTAGCCCCCCAAAAATGTCCCAACCTCTGTGATTTCAAAATGGTCAGCAAGACCTCACTTTACGTAGCCATACCCCTTCAGAGTGCTGTCATATCATATGCAGGCCTAGCAAATGATACCTTCCAAACTCCTGGTACAAAAAGAGAAACTTCAGTATACTATTTGTAATAAAAGCTGATAATTGCAGAAGTCAATGAAGAGGTGCAATTTAGCTGTCAGACGAAGTACACTTACTGGTGAAAAAATAAAAAATAAAACGTCCTTCTCAGCCTTCCAGAGTCCTGTTTTTCTATATTGATGCAATTTAAATGAAACATACGAAAACATTTGCCTTTGACCTTGGCTGCTTATTCTTTAACCCCACTTTAAATCTGAATCCTACTTGTCACTCAAGGCGCTAAAACACATCATGTGCGACTCTGACCAAGTCTTCGACCCCAGAGGCATCAGGTAAACTCTTTTCACACTTTCAACAAATCCAGCTGGTCATACAAAATACAAAAGATAAGGCTGCACTATTGGCTCCCCTGCGTTGCCGGCTGTCTGCTCCCTAATCTGAGGCCATTAAAAGGCCAGCACAATGAAAGACGCGGTTTCAGGGGTCAGTTGACAAACGTCAAGCTGCCGGGCCACATGAAAGGTGAGCATGCGAATCCCAGGCGACCACCACTATCATCACTAACTGCTGATCTGTCAAAGCTGGGTCGGAGCCCCCCTCCATGACTTGTCTGGAATGTGGACTATGTGCTCGGCTATTGGAAGCAGCACGGGGAGGGGAACGGGGGTCAAGTTGCATGGAAGGCCTCTATCTGCCGAAAAAGTGGAGATCAGTTGCAGGAAACACCTAATGTTATCTGGACCGGCAGCTAATGCACCGTCTGACACAGCTGACAAGTGGTTCTTAATCTGGAAGCATGCTGTGGGCGTTTGAAAGCTTGTACAGCCATAATTATTTAATTTGAATACAATGCCTTGAAACAAAGACGCGTGGTCTAACGCAGCTGCTTTTGAAGTGATCACACATCATTTTTAAACATAGGGTGCTCTATACAACACCTGACCTGTGAAATCAATATGACACATGCAAGATTTTAATACATTCTGGTTCACTGGGCAGCACAATCTAAATGAATCATGATATCTGGTCCTTTTAAAAGTTCATTTTTTAATAAATTATTATTTGTGCATTATGTTACTGTATTATTACCGTGTTATAAAGCAATTATTACAACATTTGCATGTTACACTACAGTGTTTAACAGTGTTGGGGAGTAACTAGTTACATGTAACGAAATTATGTAATTTAATTACAAAATAAATGTAACTATAATAAGTTACAGTTACTGAGAAAATGTGTAATTAAATTACAGGTTTTATATATATATATGGAAAGGGGGAAAGGAAAGGGAAGTGGTGTGTGGCCAAGTATGGTAACCCATACTTGGAATTTGTGCTCTGCATTTAACCCATCCAAGTGCATACACACAGTAGTGAACATACACCTGGAGCAGTGGGCAGCCAATGCTGCGGCGCCCGGGGAGCAGTTGGGGGTTTGGTGCCTTGCTCAAGGGTCTCACCTCAGTCGTGGTATTCCCTGCCGGACCCGAGACTCGAACCCACGACCTTCGGGTTACAAGCCCAACTCTCTATCCATTAGGCCACGACTATATATATATATATATATATATATATATATATATATATATATATATATATATATATATATATATATATATATATATATATATATATATATATATATATATATATATATATATATATATATATATATATATATATATATATATATATATATATATATATAATTTATTTATTTTATTTTTATTTTTTCACACACATACAGATATGATTTTTTTATTTTATTGTTTTCTTCCCCAAATTGTATTGACTGCTCTAAAATATGAGACACCAAAGTTTCAGGAGTTTAGGAAACAGAATAAGACACATGCTTATTCGATAACTGTTTTATTTCCTATTTGGGTTTATGTATATACATTTTTTTAAAGATTAACTGTTTTTTTTCCCCAATGCATTGTTAGATGCCAGTGTTTTCTGTCAGAACTATGCAAAGATTTGATTTAAAAAACAGTATCATAGCTATTAAAGGGATAGTTCACCCAAAAATGAAAATTTGATGTTTATCTGCTTACCCCCTGGGTATCCGAGATGAAGGTGACTTTGTTTCTTTAGTAGAACACAAACGAAGATTTTTAACTCAAACCGTTGCAGTCTGTTAGTCCTATAATGCAAGTCAATGGGCAAAAAAAAAAAAAAAAAACATGCACACACAAATCCAAATTAAACATTGCGGCGACACGAAAGGATCAGTTTGTGCGAGAAACTGAACAGTATTTATATCATTTTTTTACCTCTGATACAGGCAATGTCCAACTCTCCTGAGCTCATCCACAACATCTGGCGTGTGATGCGTCAACGGCTCTGGAACATAGATATATATATATATATATATATATATATACATAAATATATATGTAGATCCTTATGTATCGCGGCCCATAGAAATCATTGCTAATGAGGCATCTATGTATATATATCTATGTGCCAGAGCAGGTTGACGCGTCACGCGCCGGATGTTGTGACAGTCGGACATTGAGGTTTATCAGAAGTAAAAAATGATATAAATACTGTTCAGTGTCTCGTACAAACCGATTGTTTCATGTCTTAGGACATCAATGTATCATCACGAGCTGCAAGGTTTAATTTGGATTTGTGTGTGCATGTTTTTTTTTTCTCTCAAAGATTGTGTGCCCATTGACTTGCATTATAGAACTAACAGACTGCAACGGTTTGAGTTAAAAATCTTCGTTTGTGTTCTACTGAAGAAACAAAGTCACTTACATTGGATGCCCTGGGGGTTAGCAGATAAACATCAAATTTTCATTTTTGGGTGAATTATCCCTTTAAACGGTTTCTTGTTATGATTTCAAATCTGTATTTAACCTCAGAATGATCTCAAAGTAAAAAAAAGTGCAAAAGTCTGATTTTTAACTTTGATTTTTAAGTCTTTTTAACTGCTATATTCACCAAATTTTTGTAGGTTTTAAGGTTTTAAAGATGTGCTCACATTTAACTGCAGAATCCATTTTTTTTCCCTTCTATTATTTGGTTACCCCAAATTGTGCTTTTATTATTGCATCTTGTCTAGAAGACCAGGGTTCGGGGGGTAGGGTCTTCAAACAAGCAAAACCATCATCATAAATTAGTCACAGTGCTTGTCCTGTGTAGAAAGTGCCTGGCTGGCATCTTTTCAAGGAGCAGCTTTGCTCCGTCTGTGCATGCATGCAAATTCATCTTATGCCTCGGATCCTAATCGAAAGTCCAATATAAAAAAAGCCCCATAAATCCTCGACAGAGGTGCATGAATCGGAGTGAGGGTAATTCTGGCCTATAGAAGACCACTGCTATAGACCAGCTAAATGAATTGTATTATCACGAGTGCCAATAAATCATCAATCTCCTCTGAGTATGTACTGCGTCATGGATGTACAGAAACTGAGCGCTAGCTGCAGAGTCTATCCAGTTCCCCCTTTCATGAACAAAAAGGCGGCACTTTACTCATGCTGTGTTTTGTCGGTAAAACATTTCTCCTCTTGACCACATGTTTCGGGAAGTTGTAGAGACAGACCGAGCTGAGAAAATGGGACAGGAAAAAGCCAGTCAGCGATCTTTAACAAAACAATTTCAAAGCGTCGCACGAGTGAAATCCACCGCTATATTGTGACAATAAATCTAAGAGTAATATACTGTGCAGCCTTAACAGTTCATGGCGTTAACAATCCGTTTAACAGTGAAGGCTGTAGAAAAACATAGGATATACTTTGTTTTTAAAAACCCTGGTCTCAATGGCTTTGACAGGGTAGGTGCTGTTGTTTTCACTCAACGTGTGATCGGTCAGGGTGGTCTAGTAATGTAAACCAGCTCTCGACAGCTTCAGATCACTAGATTTATACCATTTTCTTAGCTATGAATAGAATTTAGCATGACATGTTCCCATCCCTTTAAAGGCTAAATGTAGTAATTAAGTAATAAAGTTGCTACGGGTTAAATGTATAACAACAAGCAATTAGTTTAATATGTAACATTCCCCCCAGCTTTTCAAACAGGTTGTTATAATTGTCTCTTGTTAACAGCTGAACTGTGTGATGCTGCTACAACCTTTCCAGACCAATCAGAGCATTCCCAGAAATCCACATCACATCTGGGTCTACATTATCACCAGTCATCCCTTTGTGACCAATTCAGTCAGTATAAGATTATATCCACTTCGCTGAAAATACTCCTTGATTCTCTGAGGTGAATTTCAAAGGTAGCAACACAAGCTGTACATATGCAGTGACTAGAGCAGAGACCATCTGTAAAGGGGCGGAATACATGAATAATACTCCGAGACTCTAAACCTCAAGGCAGTAATTTTATATTGAAGCCATTAGCGTGCGGTGGAAAAAAATAGCAGTTCTGTTTCCACAGGCCCTCTCCTGCACTGTCCCTTAACCATCCGGTTATCATCGAGACAAAGGGATGTTTGAGAGATTTCGAGGACGTAAAAAGTTCTAGTCACTCCCGAGGGAATTCCTCGGATAGGGTTTGATGCTGTGACCTAGCTCTAGAGTGAATCCCATTTTGGGATTTAGGAATACTTCACAGCGTAGTATTGGAAAATGGACGCAAGTCCGAGTTGACAAAGTAGACTAGTCTATTCTGTGACCACATCTTTGCATTTGCAAGTCATGAACACAAAACATTTTTCAGCCACTGAATTTTACCAGTCAACATTTTAGACTTAAACAGCTATAATCATGGTTTACAGCCTTCTGGGTAGATTTTATTCTAAATGTATTATGAAATCTGTGTCTTCCTTAAAGGCAGGGGTGTTCAGTCCTGCTCCTGAAGGCACCTTTCCTACAGAGTTGATCTCCAAGGAACCCCGAGACTTTGATTAGCTGGATAAGGTGTGTTTAATTAGGATTAGAGCAAAACTCTGCTGGAAGGTGGCCTTCGGCAACAGGACTGGACACCCCTGCTTACAGTTGTGTAACTTTCTTTAATAGAATACAAAAAGAGACTTTATGGACAATATCCTGGCAGCTTGGGTAGGACCTGTGCTTTAAAATGAACCCTAAAAAGTCCAAAAATATCATATAAGTTATTCATACATTTTCTAAAACCATATGATAGCTTGTGTCAGGAACAGACAGAAATGTAAGATATCATGCTCTAAAAACCTTGGCGTTCACTCGAGCTCTGATTGGCGAGTTTATGTGAGAACTGTTCTTTTGAAACAAATCTTTTCAATAAATCAGTTGATCCAATATTTTCAGAGAAGTGGTCTGAATGATTTGTTCATGAACCAGACAGGTTCTCAAGATCAACTCACTGACTTGATCCAGTTACTTAGTTTGATAGCCAAGTAAATGGGAAGACTCTCTGTGAATAAAAACTTACTTTTTTGTTTTCATCATATAAAGCTATCATATGATATTGTATGATTGTATGAAAATAAGCTTGTATGAAAAGTTATCACATTATAGCACATGCGTTATTTTAACTATTCTTTATGACATTTATGGTGATTTTGTTTTCTTAAACTTGAAGGTTTGCATCCCCTGAGATCCACAGAACTAGACCGGTAAATCTTTTTGTCTCTTCCACCCATTCAGTCACAAAGTTGAAATGAAATCACAAAGAACACAATGCTTCAGACAAATATCTGATGGGAACAGGGAGGGGGGTAAGTCATCAGGGGGAGTTAGCCTCTGAAGTGGGCCATCATGAGGGGCTAATTTGACAGAAATGCAGAGAGGAAGACTGATGACTGCTGAGCATGTGGTTGAAAAACAAAGAGGGAGGGGCTGATGGATGAAGGAGGGGTGGGAGAGGTAAATGGACTGCCCTTGTAGACAACAGCATGGACGAAGTAAAGCCTGAACTGTGTTTGGGTGGTCTTAGAGCCACTGTGGACACCCATGAGAAAAGTGTCTCTTTCTGGGAGCTTTTCTTTGCTCTACCTTAACAATACCCTGAAAGACAAGGAAATTGTCTCTTACTGTATATGTAAATGAGTGTGTGTGTCTATATTTTGTAGAGTTCAATCATTATCATGCATGCCTTACCGGGAAACAAGAGTGTCTGTATTCGGAATAGATGGGCTTTGACAGGGGTGCTATTAATCAAGAACACTGGGCAATGTGTTTGCACTTACTCACATTTATTAGCAAGTCAAATGCCAAACTTTGATGTCTCTGTGTCAAAAAAAAAATAAAAAAAAAAATAGTATTGCATTTTATGCAAAAGCATGAAAGTTAGCACTAATGAGCAGCTCTAACGTCCTCCATGTGGTGTAAAGGGCCTCTAACAGTAGAGTCAATGGTGCAATTATAGAAATATTACATATGCATTTAACAAATTTCCACTAGATGAAGAAATTTAGCTTACAACAGCAGATTTTCATTTGCGTCCCAGCTTGGCCAATCTTGTTTTCAGATGGTTTGTCTGGTCTTTTAATCAGACCAAGCTGGTTATCAATGTAGGCCAACTCCCAACCTGGCTAAGTTATTATTCAACTGGTTTTGCTGATTGGCCTGCCAAACAATTGCCAAAAAAAACCCCTCTAAAACCATCAAAAGTTGACCAGGCTGGGGGAGCGAAGACTTTTTTTTTTTTTTTTTTTTTTTTTTTTAAGCAGTGAGAGTGGAAAGTATCAGGTTGTAGCTCACAGACCATGTCATCTCCAATGTCTCACAGCTCTCCAATTAGTCAAGGATTAACTAGCGGTGAGGATGGACAGGCCTCAATGAAATATCAAGCTGTTCAACAGTCCAATATTCCCTCTAAATCCCCCAGAACAGTGCTTCAGTTTTTTTTTTTTTTTTTTATGAATGTCTGTGAACAGCTGGGAAGTTTGGTCCCGTTTACAGTAGGGTGTGTGATGGTGGACGGCCAGTCTAATATTCTACAGAGAGGCAGGGTATAAATGGTGTTCATTGTGTGGATGGAGCTCCCGGTCATTCCACAGTCATGCTAATGGCTCTAATCTGACAGTGGGCTCTGGCAGTTGGCTCTTTCCTCCTTGCCTTTTCCTGATGTCCCCCCCTCCACCTCCAGCCCCTTCACATTCCTGTCCCCCGTGTCATCTGCAAGGAACGGGCGGTATTACATGCCTGTTTGTTCCCTTTGTCATACAGCCTTCCCAGCTATTAGGGTTTGAGTTAGGAGGGGCAGCGGTTGGGGGGTTAAAGACTGAGAAAAGCGGGTGTTGTGAGGGGGAGGATGGAGGGTTTCTGCCTGAGACCACTAAGCTTTAACGCTGGCCCACATTCACTCTACCCCTGCTGATCACCATTGTTTCTGATCAGTCAGGAATTTGATCATCCAAAGCCCTCTTTGACTGAAAAAGAGGAAGACAGTTCAATATGTAACCGTTGAGTTTGATCCATTGAAAATGACAGCAGCGATTTTTCTTTGACTCACTCAGGCCTTAGGGCGATGAACCCGCAGATTTTTAGCCACCTAGGTCTGCAGTAGATACCTGCAGATGTGTACAGTGTGGCCGCTGCCTTCTTATTATGCGAATAGCCTGAGCAATTGAGCTGAAAATTGGTACGCCAAGACAATCTAAAGCCATGAGGGTCGAGCAGGGATGAGAGTGAATCAGCTTAAAATACTAAGTTAATCTACTCTGACAGGCCCAAATGCAATTGGAATTTAACGTCACATGAGTGCTTCGGGAGCCCATGGGTATGCAGGATTGTTTTCATCCTGTTGTGGTCCATCAGTCGGCTAGATAATGGAGAAGGTTGCTAAGATGTATCTTCAGTGAGGTGAGGTGAAATAATGGCCTCTAATATGTGTGTCAGGAAAGTCATTTGGCCAAAACAAGCCCAACGACACGCTGGTATTTGTAGACAGCTCAGTTCCTGTCGGGCAAATTTAATCCTGGCACAAAGTTGGTCTCAGGATTGAGCACTCGGTGTTTAATTAGTGACTGTTAAAGTTTAAAGTTTAAACCGGGGATTAGAAGTCCTAGTGAGAGGATTAGTCCAAAATACCAGTCTGGGTTTCGGGAATAGATTCGAGGCTTAAATGCATGGCAGAGTTTATCTCGATGTGGAAAACGGAAGCCAGAAAGTTGCCATTTTAGGCAATCAGTTTTGGCTGGGCGGTTCCTACGGATGTTGGCAAGTGCAAACCTCACGGTTGCATTTGTCAGGCAGATTCCTGACACAAGCATTGCCTGACAGCTTAATTTATCAATCTGTTAGATGAACACTGCTCCCCAAAGGTGGAATGCCTCGATTTCACCTAGAATTTTAATAGGCCTGACTGCTCCAGGGCTTTTGACCTGTGGGATAAAGATTGTATTACTACAAGGGCAACCCCAGAGTTGTGGTTTGCCTAAGAAAAACGGCTTCAACCGAGAAACACTTGCCAGATGAAAATTAATACAAGGGTTAAAAAATGGGTGGAAATAGTTCTAATGGGGGCAGCAGGAGCACAAAGTGCTCTCTAATTTCAGTCTAATTTTCTTTGAGTGGAAAATGACAGGTTAAGTTGAATGGTTCCCCGTAATATTTACCGTTTCTCCTGACATTTTCCTCCGCGGTGTTCTTGTGAAAATATCAGGCAGATTAACATTTCTGATGGGTAAGCCAAGAATCCCTGCAGGAATCACATTGAGGACTTAATTTCTACACCACAACGACAGCATAAACGATCCCTCTGCTTATAATTAGATATCGGGACTCTGTTGTAACTTTGGAACACGCTCGGGCCAAGTGAAAATTAGTCACAGTTCAACAGATGTCTGTAATTTCTGTAAAAAGGATATGAAGTTAAGTAAAGGTTTTCAAGCCAGCTTCAAACCCAACGTAAACATTCTTTCCCACAAAGGCCCAAAAGCGGAGGACGCTGTGCTTAGTCTACATTCCCGATCACAAAGAACTCCGGGGTTCATCCCAAATGACAAATCACATACTTAGCCGGGAGACAGTGGCCATTTGGGAATGTGTTGCTCAGGGTTGCTCTGGGTGCTCCAGACATAAGAAAGAAGGAATTCCATTGATTCACTGGACCATGAATGGACTTCAGAGTGTTTTACCCCCCACCACAGCCTCCTTGCACCCAAACTTCCCTTTGAGCTAAACACTCTTTCTTCCATGCACCTCGTCCCTTCTCCCTGTTTTTGCAGGAAAATTGCATTTTGTAAGACTGATGCAAACGGAAATGCTTTTAAGTAATGGCCCCAAACTGACATAACCACAAAAATGATTGAAAATGTTATGAAACGGTAATTTAGGAGGGGGCTAAAAACTATCTTTGAATGCGAGGGGAAGCAAAGCAGTCACCCGGCAGTGACGTTCATAAGCTGAACATAAAATGTAGGGAACATGCTAAAGACATTCAAAAATGGATTATGGCATCTTGTATCTGTATTCGAGGCATGTTATCCTCATAAATACAGACATTATTTTCCTGATGAGACCAAGAGGTTGCCGGGGATCTTAAGGAGGAGAGGATATTTAGAAAAGTCCAAATGGTTGATCAACAATTTTTTTTTTCTGTTCAGTCTCTGCATTAAAATTGTACAGTGCAATTTGCTATACACTGTTACTTGTGTACCATAGTGCATATCAGTTTTTATATTTCATTGTGAGTGCTATAGGTTAAGAACTATACTGTCTCAGTTTTGTTTGTCAATATGGAAACTTGAAACTTCAATCCCTGAAGTCAAACAGATGTATACAAGCACAATCACTGGCATTTAATGCTTCAACCAACAGCTCATTATCTGTATACATGCTCCAACACATTTCACTAAACACACTGCAGGTTGCCTCACCCTGCACAAAGCTCAGGACTGTCTGGATCAGCAAGGCAGCATGTGATTTGGACAAAATATGCAATTCCCATTAGGGTCTGGAGTTATGGGCTAGCCAGACCCACAGTCCTCTGTCTCAATTAATGGCAGCAATGTCCGCAATGAGAACAAATCACCTGAGCTCTCCAGACAGTCGGCTTCTCCATCTCCAGAGAGTCGGACAGATTCACTTGCAGACATCTGGTCCATTTACAAATTGGAAAATGCAATTTAAGGACCGGGGAAGAAAAACAAAACAAAAACAAAACAAAAAAAACATCAAGAGAGAATTCTGCGCAGACCGAAGATTCTGCAGGAATCAAGCCGAATTCCCCATTGCACTTTTGTGTGTCTGGCCCATAATTAATACAGTATACCAGAAGCAAGAGAGGAAGACAGTAGGAAGCAAGCTATAAAATACAAGCTTATTTTGAGCTAAATCTTGCTTCTTTTATTAAATGTTACATCGCTATTTCAATTACCCCTTCCCCATGTAACAAAGCTTTTTTTCAAAGAGCTGCCTTTAATCTGAGAGTAAATAAAAACAGCCTTCACATAAAGCTGGACCATAAAGTTTTAAATTAATCAGGCCCTGGAGAGAAGACTAAACCATCTGTAACATTATAATTTAAGCTTCATAGATTTTCCCAATATTTGCCAATATGATTTTTGTTAATGCACAATTTTTAAACTGTCTTAGATCTAGTTTATTTAAATATAACAATTCTGTCATTATTTAACTCACCCTCATGCCATTTCTAATCTGTATGAACATCTATCTTCTGCAGAAAACAAAAGAAAGAATATATTTTGAAAGTCAATTGGAGCTAAATAAATA
>CM077266.1:23056022-23131022 GCA_039654775.1 Spinibarbus caldwelli | reverse complement strand
AAAATCTTATCTTGTATTGTGGTAGGCTAATGCTTAAAGGTCTACCAAATGAATAAAATAACTCATAATTTCCCATAGCTTGGGACACTGAAAGAAACACTTCTGCTATTACTGATGGTTTTTAATTAATGCAGAGAGCTCTCAAATGCAAACCCCAGAGAATATGTTAAAAAGAAGTCAAGGACAAAAAAATAGAGCCATAAAAAAGCCAGTTTGTCGTGGTGTTATGCACTAGCATGCTAATAGGCAGAGAAAGGGAAAAAGTCTGTCTGAAAGCACTAAATGTAGCCGGACATCTCTTAAATGACTGAGGCACAAAGGGGATTACCTCACCAAATTTCTTCTGTTACATTTCCACACACATAAAAGCAACTTCTCGATGTGTGTTACTATTCTAATTTCGGCCAGGGAATGGAGGGAGGGTGAAGGAGGAATCAAAAGACGCCGCTCTGGTTTGTGGATAGCGATGGAATGTGACAATCCTAATTATTGTGTGCAAAGCTACACAAACCACAATTCCACCTGATAATGGAAGACTTTTTCCTTTTTCCTGTCTTCAGTATGAAAATCACTCCCACATTCCTTTCATTGGATACTTTTTTCTTTGTTTGTAAAGCAAAAGTATTGTTTAAGCAATGTCAAACATACAATAAGTATATGTTTAAAATGTTAGTCATGATGACAGGTTATTCCAATAATACTTTACAAAAAATAAAAACAAAACAGTAAAAAGATATACATGATTTGTATTAAAATCGCAGTTTATGGTTAAGTACACAAGCAACAGTGGATTCAATTTCTCGCCATGTTGTCAATTTCTTGCCATGATAATAATGTATTTATTATCATCTTTAATCAAAAGGTTTGAAATAAGTGTTTTACACAAATATAAATAGTGTCTATGTATGCATTTCCTTAAACTAAATATTCATTCATTCATTCATTTGTTCATCAATGTAACATTTCACCATTGAACACAATATAGAAATGCTTTTTTTTTTCTGTCAAGAGGTGATGTTTGTTAAACAATACACCAGTTTTAAAGACATTCAGATATTTTTATTTGATATTATTGCATTATATCTTCACAATAGGCATATTTAAAGATAACTATGAAGTAATATACAACTAATTACACAATTGGAAAGCCAAACGGAGAGATATTAACAGACCAAGCTCTCTGGAAAATGTAGCCTATCTGTGGCGAAATTTCTGAAAAAATGATATTCATGTTTCACAACCCTTTCAAAGTGAAATACCCAGTGTGTGGTACTAAAAGCATTTCTAGTTTACCTAACTTACAGCATTTACAAAGCAAAATGTGAATTAAAAAACTACATTTGCTGAAGCAATCATGTCATTTTAGCTTGATTTACAATCATTTGAGCACTTTTATCATGATTTGTGTTTGACAGGAGTCGTACCAGAGCAGTTTGTATCATAAGTGCAATGTACCAGGTGCGCTACCAAGCAAGTTTACTACATCATATGGAGCTGCATATGTGATGTAAACATCATAATGTATTAGTTTGCAAGTCGTGTGCTAAGTACGTGAAAATAAGTCTTTGTTAACCTATAATCTGCTCCTATAATCATAATTTGTGTGAACAAGAATAAAAATGCTTGGTGTTTTACTGTCACTAGTGGTCTTTTCAGCTAAAAATGGCAATGCATTGCATGTAGGTTCATTTTTGGAGTATGTAGATTGCCTGTTTTTCCAATGAGACTGGGTTTGATATTAAGAAAAAGAAACAACAAGAGAAAGGCGACCAAAATAATCCTCTGAAAGAAACGTCTCGGTTACGTATGTAACCCTCGTTCCCTGAAGGAGGGAACGGAGACGTCACGTCGGATGACCGACGAAATTGGGATCTCGCCAGAGAGACCAATCCACTTCGAGTGTAACTAAACGAGCCAATGGACATTGGCATGCGATTATTGCATCCAGCTGCCGCTGATCACAGCGTGAGCATAAGAGGCAGCTGATGCACCGCATCAATTATGTTTTCGCTGAGGAGCCGAGCCGGCGACCCGGCAGCTCAGCGGTGGTACAGCGACTGTGGCGACGGGACGTGACGTCTCCGTTCCCTCCTTCAGGGAACGAGGGTTACATACGTAACCGAGACGTTCCCCTTTCAGTCGGTCACTCCGAGTCACGTCGGATGACCGACGAAATTGGGATCCCTACCAAAGCGCCACAGGAGCTGCCCCTTCCAGTGCCCTGTGTAGGGCTCCTGACCCTTCCTATAAGGCAGACGATAGGACCGGGCTCTACACAGAGAAGGTCAACTACTGGTGTTCCTTGAGCAACCCAAACAGTAGGACTAGGATAACACTGGGAAGCGTGCCCTTCCACTTGGAAGAGGCACACTGCGGAGTCACCTCCTCCCAGAGGGGGTTAAGTGACATTCAAACATGTGAAGTAACCCCGAAGGGCCTATTGCACATGGAAGTCTCTGAGATGGCTCAGGCTGCATCTTTAGAGATGGCAGAACGTGGTCCGCCAGGGGAAACACGGCTCTAATAAGAATACCGTGGAATACACATATGGGATCCCGACAGGGTCTCTCATATGGGCACTAGCCTCGCACCAGATTTCAAGAATTCATTGGCTGAAGGCCTGGCGCCGGACGCCCCGCCGCGTCCGGACGCCGGAGTGCTGGAGGACTCAACAGGGTTTGCCTGGTTAAGGAACTCTCTGGAGAATTAGGCGTAAGGACGCCGCAAGCCGACTCTGAGCCGGCCCTCTCAGTGCCACTACCCGTTTGAGGTGAGAACACAGGAGGAAACCGGTTCGACACGTAGGCTATAAAACCTAGCGAACGTGTTGGGAGTCGCCCAACCCGCAGCTCTACAGATGTCTGCTAGCGAGGCACCACGAGCCAGCGCCCAGGACGATGCGACACCCCTAGTGGAGTGAGCACGCAACCTGAGTGGGCAGGGCACACCTTGTGCTTCGTAGGCCAAGGTGATGGCATCCACTATCCAGTGGGCCATCCTCTGCTTGGAGACAGCCTTCCCCTTCTGCTGTCCTCCGTAACAGACAAAGAGCTGTTCTGAGGTCCTGAAGCTCTGAGTTCTATCCACGTACTGACGCAGTGCGCGTACAGGACAGAGCAAAGCTAGGGCTGGGTCTGCCTCCTCCAGGGGCAGCGCTTGCAGGCTCACTACCTGGTCCCTGAAGGGCGTGGTAGGAACCTTGGGCACATAGCCGGGCCGGGGCCTCAGTGTTGCACTGGAGTCAGCCGGCCCAAACTCAAGGCACGACTCGTCGACCGAAAATGCCTGCAGGTCCCCCACCCTCTTGATTGAGGCCAATGCAGTCAGGAGTAGGGTTTTCATAGAAAGAAACTTCAACTCGACTGACTGCAATGGCTCAAAGGGGGCAGTTTGTAGGGCTCTTAGCACCAAAGCCAAATCCCAAGAGGGAAGGGAGGGAGGCCTCGGAGGATTTAACCTCCTGGCCCCCCTAAGAAACCTGACGACCAGATCGTGCTTCCCCACCGACCTCTCCTCTATGGGGTCGTGGTGGGCAGAAATAGCAGCAACATATACCTTAAGGGTGGAGGGGGACAGCCTACGCTCCAACCCTTGTTGCAAAAAGGAAAGCACGGCTCTGATCGAACATCTCCGGGGGTCCTCCTGGTAAGAGGAACACCATTCGACGAACAGGTTCCACTTCAGCGCATAGGCCCGTCTTATGGACGGTGCTCGTGCTGAAGCGATAGTGAGCGCTACCTCCTGGGGCAGGTCACCTAGAACCTCCGCGTCCCGTCCAGGGACCACACATGAAGTTTCCACAAGTCTGGACGCGGGTGCCAGAGGGTGCCCCGTCTCTGAGAAAGCAGATCCTTCCTCAGAGGAATCGGCCAGGGAGGGGCTGTCGCGAGGAGCATGAGTTCCGGGAACCAGGTCCTGTTGGGCCAATATGGAGCCACTAACAGGACCTGCTCCTCGTCCTCCCTGATCTTGCACAATGTCTGTGCTAGCAGGCTCACTGGGGGAAACGCATACTTGCGCAAGCCCTGGGGCCAGCTGTGTGCCAGTGCATCAGTGCCGAGCGTTGCCTCGGACAGGGAGTAGAACCACTGGCAGTGGGTGGTTTCTGGAGATGCAAACAGGTCTACCTGAGCAACTCCGAACCGACTCCAAATCAGCTGGACCGCCTGGGGATGGAGTCTCCACTCCCCAGGAAGTGCTGCTCGAGACAGCTCGTCGGCCGCCTGATTGAACACTCCTGGGATGTGGATGGCACGAAGGGACCTCAGATGCTTCTGACTCCAGAGGAGGAGGTGGCGGGCGAGTTGCGACATGCGACGGGAGCGCAAACCGCCTTGCCGGTTGATATAGGCAACGGTCGCAGTGTTGTCCGTACGGACCAGAACGTCCCTGCCCCGAAGGCGCCCTCTGAGGCGGCACAGGGCAAGAAGTACTGCCAGCAACTCGAGGCAATTGATATGCCAACGCAGAAGGGGGCCCGTCCAAACCCCTGATACTGCGTGCCCGTTGTACGTGGCACCCCAGCCGGTGGCCGAGGCATCCGTGAATACCACAGCATGCCTGGATACCTGCTCCAGGGGCACTCCTGCCCGAAGGAACGAAGGATCTGACCACGGGCTGAAGGTCTTGTGGCAGGCCGGTGTAATCTGAACCCGGTGAGTACCGCGTTTCCACGCCCACCTCGGGATTCGACCATGGAGCCAGTGCTGAAGCGGTCTCATATGGAGCAGACTGAGCGGAACTATGGCCGCAGCTGCAGCCATATGCCCCAGGAGCCTCTGAAAGAGTTTCAGTGGGACCGCTGTCCTGCCTGATAAAGTCTTGAGGCAGTTCAGCACCGACTGAGCACGTTCCTGGGTGAGGCGTGCTGTCTGGTTGACCGAATCCAACTCCATGCCGAGAAAAGAGATCCTCTGCACTGGCACGAGTTGCTCTTTTCCCAATTGACCCGAAGGCCCAACTGGCTGAGGTGCCTGAGCACCAGGTCCCTGTGTGCGCACAACAGCTCTCGAGACTGTGCAAGTATGAGCCAGTCGTAGAGGTAGTTGAGAATGCGCACACCCCGTTCTCTCAGGGGAACAAGGGGCCGCCTCTGCGACTTTGGTGAAGACACGAGGCGAAAAGGGACAGCCCGAAGGGCAGGACCTTGTACTGATATGCCCGACCGTCGAACGCGAATCGCAGGAATGGCCTGTGTCGCGGGAGAATCGAAACATGAAAGTACGCGTCCTTCAGGTCGATTGCTGCAAACCAATCTAGGGGACGGACGCATCCAAAAATGCGTTTCTGCGTCAACATCTTGAACGGCATCTTGTGAAGTGCACGGTTCAAAACTCGCAGATCCAAGATCGGTCGTAACCCACCGCTTTTCTTGGGCACAATGAAGTAAGGGCTGTAAAACCCCGACCTCATATCGGCTGGAGGGACCGGCTCTATTGCATCCTTCGCCAGTAGGACTGCAATCTCCGCGAGCAAGACAGGGGCATCGACGGCTTTGACTGAAGTGAACCGGATGCCCCTGAACTTGGGGGGACGCCGGGCGAACTGAATCGCATAGCCGAGTCTGATGGTCCGCAGGAGCCACCGGGACGGGCTGGGGAGCGCTAACCAGGCTCCGAGAGACCGCACCAGCGGGGCCAACGGGCCCACCGACATGCCCGCGGTGGGGCAGCGAGGTGGAACACAGGGACCGGCCCCAGGGCCTGTGACGGCCTGGCCTGTGACGGCAGGGGGCGGGGTCTGGGTGTGTAGTGTAGCACTCACCTGATTTCTCCTCGCGTGGGAGGAGACACAGGAACCCAGCTTGAGGCTTGTGACAGCCCGGCGTTTGACGACTTGAAGCGGGGACTGGAGTGCTACTGCCCTTACCTGGTTCCACGAATGGGCAGGAGGGGTGCTCTTGGGCAACCACCCGCTGCCTGCTGGCGAGAGAGGAGGAGGGAAGCGATCCTGTGATGCACGGATCACCACTCTCCTCCTCTTGAGACCCGGAGATTGAGGAGACCGCTCTTTACTGATGTTTTGGGTACCGCTGGCTGCTGGGCCAGCGGCGGAACAAAATGAACAAAAGATACTCCACCCGGCCCTCCTCCGGGGGAGGGAGTGGTGCAGTCACCATCTCCCGATGAGCAGTCTCCTCCATCTCTGGGTCGACCGTCCCAGGGCCTCTTGCACTTGCGCTTGCCGCCAGGTTTGGCGGGGGGCCTGGACGGGCTGGGCGTCCTGCCTGCGACCGGCTCCACGACGCTGCCTGGTGAAAGGCTGCTGCGGCTGCGTGGGAGCGGGGGCGGCCGCAGGGGGGCGCCCACGGCGACGAGCAGGCTGAGTGGCTGCAGCCGGAGTGGAAGCAGCAGGTTTCCTCCGGCGCATGATGTGTTTGCCTCAGTCTGCTTCTGGGCTGCCGAGAACTGCTGGGCAAAGCTCTCGACAGCGTCGCCGAAAGGGCCGGTCTGTGACACGGGAGCATTCAGGAACTGTACCTTCTCCTGCTCCTTCATGTCAGCGAGACACAGCCAGAGATGGCGCTCCTGGACATCGCACGACCCAGAGACTGTGCGGTCACCTTCGTCGCTCGTAGCGCGAGGTCCGTCGCAGCACGCAGCTCATGTAGAACCGCCAGGTCGTGACCACCCTCGTGCAGGTCTTTCAGTGCTTTGGCCTGGTGGACCTGCAGCAACGCCATAGCGTGGAGGGCGGAAGCCGCCTCCCCACAGGCTCTATAAGCACTGCCAGTTAGACCTGACGAATACTTAGAGGCCCGTGAGGGGAGACACGGATCACCCCGCAGGGTGGAAGCGGCTGTTGGACACAGTTGCATGGCCACAGACCGTTCCACCGAGGGGATGCCCGCATACCCCAAAGCGGCTCCACCATCGAGGGTGGTGAGAGCGGAAGAACTACAAGATGTGTTTCGGGCAGTGAAAGGTGCCCTCCACGATCTTGTCAGCTCCTCATGCACTTCCGGAAAGAATGGCACCGGAGGGGGGCGCTGAGAACCAGCGCCACCCCCACCGAGGAACCACTCGCCCAGCCTCGAAGGATCGGGACACGGTGGCTTTTTAGGATTCCACACGAGCCCGACATTCTCGGCGGCCCGGGAAAGCATAGCCGTCATCTCTGGGTCTGGCACGGACAACGCTACCACACCCGAAGGGGGCAACGCAGCCGGGTCGTCATCCCCGGAGAGAGAGGGCCCGCCCTCCGATGCAGTGATCGACATCTGGTCGTCAGAGGGGGCACCGAAGGAAACGCGTGGCCAGCGCGCTCCTTCGGTAGCTCCACCGGCTGCGGAGTGCTTGAGGGGTGAGGAGCTCCACTTGGGGAAGCCCTCACCGTAATCCTCAAATCACCTCTGACTCCACCGGATCCAGTGTGCACGCCGGATCACGGCAGGCAGAGGGACTCTGCCATGTTTGACATAGCAGAGTCGCACTCCGAGATGGTCATGTCCCCGCAAGAAGAACATGAACCATCCACGAAAGCCACCTCAGCGTGCTGAATGCCCAGACACGTGAGGAAGCGATCGTGACCGTCCTGAGGCGCCAGGAAACGACCACACCCAGAAACGCACGGGTGAAAAGACATCTTTAAAAAGACGCGATCACCCGTGTTGCTCTTTTAGAGAAATTGCTCTTTCAGAGAAATGCTCTTTTAGTGCTGAAGCACGCAGGGGAGCTGGCCACCGCACACTCCTAGTGTGGCTGTCAGCAGGAAGACGATCTTTCTCTCCCGGACACCGTGACCACCGCTGCCGCGCCGTAACGCCCGCACTCGCTCGCAGAACACTCTCTTGGAAGGGAGAGCAGTAGCTTTAACCACTACCGCTCGGCTCCGAAGCGAAAGGATAATTGATGCGGTGCATCAGCTGCCTCTTATGCTCACGCTGTGATCAGCGGCAGCTGGATGCAATAATCGCATGCCAATGTCCATTGGCTCGTTTAGTTACACTCGAAGTGGATTGGTCTCTCTGGCGAGATCCCAATTTCGTCGGTCATCCGACGTGACTCGGAGTGACCGACTGAAAGGGGAACAAAAGTTATTTGAAGGCTTCACAGTTGGAATGTACAGAAAGATACAGTGAGAAGGCTGAAAGAGCCACATCAATGGCGCCATATATACAAAGAGCAGCGAACAGAAAGAAAATGAGGTACAAGAACAGAGGGAGATGATCAGCAACATGTTGGAGAACCTCTACATGAAGCATACTGATCTGTTGGGATGGAGTCATGAATGCTGTCCTGCAGAGCCGGATTTATTCACTCGCTGCTCTTCCATGCTGTGGCTCCTCTGGTTGCTCTTCTTTTCATTTGACACTAAAAGACAGCCACTGACTGAAGCCTTTCAGCGCACATCACCATGCCTTTGTGGAGCATAATCAAAGGGCATGAATATGCACTACAGCCAGGAATCGCCATGATTTCTCCGAGCATTGAGTCTGGAAGGACAGGTTTTGCCACATAGTTGGCTACAATGACCACAAACGTTTTGGAAAGGCGATAGACTTGGAGCTTCAGAGATCTCCATGTGTTCACACATGAAAAGATTTATGTAAAAAGAATAGTTCACCAAAAAATGAAATACTCTGGCATTATTCTCTCAACCAAATGCCATTCTAAACCATATAAAAAAAAAAAATAAATAAAAATAATAATAATAATAATATATTAGGAGTGTAACGATACGTGTATTCGTATTGAACCGTTCAGTACGAGGCTTTCGGTTCGGTACGCATTACAAACCGAACGATTCGTTGGACTAATCCTATTACGTTTGTAAAATAAAAGAGCTTAAAGCGTGTGAAATATCAGTGCCACTGCACTCAACAACGCAGCCCAAAAGGCGTAACAGGAACGCGACCTCCCCTTTCTGGGGTGTGTCGAAAGACATGATCTTGTATCGACGATAGCCAGAGATATTGTCAAAAACATCAATTATTGGCAATATTAAGAGGATTTGGCATTTCCAATTAATGTAGGCCTGTTACATTCTTATTTTTATTAGGCCTATTATTATTACAAAGTTACATTTATTATTAAATTAAAAGTACAATTAATTTGCCCCGCAATAATTACCACATAACTGAAGCGCTGCGAGGATAAGATTAGGCTATTTATTCCTCAATTAAAATGTTTTTTTTAAAAAGGTCTTTTAAAACAGGTCTATTAGGCTATAGGCTACGGCTACCTACAATGAATTATAGTCCTATAATTAAAATATTAACACTGCAATCATCAATAAAAATCAATGAAATAAAAAAGCTTTTATTTCAAGCACCGACTTTCAAAAACAACCTGTTTAACACGAAATACGTTTCTTCTCATTTTATTTATTTATTTTTTTTCACTATGTACGAGCCACAAGAGAAATATTAAGGAAATAAATGAAAACAGCTATAGGCTGTACTGTTATCAGCATATGTTGAAGTAGATTGGTCTCTCTTTGTCTCTGAGAGAATAAGCAGCGTCAGATGCTGAAAGCTCCGTCATTACTCCGTCATTCCGTTTTTACTTTCACTTTCTGCTTATAGTGAATTGACTGAGATTAAGACGTTCACCAACATAAATCTTGCGCAAAGTTTGCACGTGTGCAAACCCTGATGCAAACGTGTGCTTGTGTGATATCCATTGGCCCGCCTTCATGGTTTAAAACAGAAATATTTCCAACATTGCGAAGTAACCAATTTCCCCGCCCCCTGTATCGAAAACATACCGAACCGTGACACCACTGTGTCGTATCGAACCGAACCGTGAATTTTGTGAACCGTCACACCCCTTATATATATAATTTTTCTTCTTCCCTAAAACCATTTGTCAGTTTAATGCAATACAGCACATACGCAATAATGTCTACTTTTATGGCATTTTTATTTCTGTATTTTTTTTTTTTAATTTTTTGAAGCTTGACAGACATGGCAACTGTCACTGTGTGGAAAATTGTAGTGAAAAAATAAAAAAAATAAATAAATAAAAAAAATAAAACCCTGAAAAGAAAATATCAGCATATAGGTTTAGAACAACAACATATGGTGATGAATGAATGAACGAATGAACAAACACACAAACGAATGAACAAATGAACAAACGAACGAATGAACAAACAAACAAACTTAAAATAAAATAAAATAATATAAACTATAATAAATAAATACATTTTGTGAACCATTCCTTTTAATGCTTCCTATGATCATTGTAGCCACTGATGGCTGATTTTGAATGCTAAGCACAGAAACGCCGTGCTTCAGTTTTACATAGACTTGTTTAATTAAAAAGGCCTGTATCCTCATGTGACCTAACTTTATTCAAGACAACAAATACTTTGGTTTGCCAATTGGTGTTGTTAAGAGAATCTAGTTCCCTTGTTATTATACTATTTAAGCCATCCCGGGTTTAAATTAAATCTTAAATTAAGGTCTTAAATTGATCGATGATAAAATACAACTTAAACCATTGGGACTTTATGAGTCATCTTTCATGCAGATGTTGCTATCTACTACCATCTTTCATCTCAAGAAATACTCTGTTTCCATATTCTGGGTTATTGCTGTGAGTGGGGTAACATTAGATCATGAAAACGGAGGAAAAAAAAGCTTCTTATGAAATATTCATCATCCATGCGTTTCCCTGATGAAATACGCTGTATGCTTTCCACATGTGTATGCACATTTAGCTAAACACACCAGTAAAGACTTTAAAGATATATGCAGTCTTGTTTAAAACAAAATAAAATTAACAGAGCAGCAAAACAGCATAAAATATTATTAAAACATTCTTTTCAGAGAATATAATTAATAAGTTAAGGTTAATTTTTAAGCATAAAATCACAATTTTGTGATGTTTTATGTAAAAACTATATAAAATATTTTGCTAAATATTTGCTAATTCATTCATTGTCATTATAATTATGTATAAAAATATAAAACAATACAAATACTTCAACATTTTAATATCATAATCATGTGTTCAAATATTTTTAACGGAACAAAGAAATACTGATTAAAAAAAGGAAGGTTGTTTTTGCTCCTATCCAGAGGTCAAGGGGAGGTTGTAAGCTAATAGTTTTAGATCGTCACTGCCAACACAACAGTTTCGAGTTTATCGACAATTACGTGATTCAGCGGTGAAGAATTATTGAAATCGCAATTCTGCTTTATTACCATCGAGCTGCCACTTAACCCCGGGAAACATTCCTTGATAGATGATACTGTCACTCCGGTTGAACAGCATTCGCTAAACAGCAAGTACCAAGGTCACTAACTGATGAATGTTTGTGTGTGTGTGTGCTTTGTGTTTTGCATGATGATGTCATCAGCGTGATCAATACTTGAATGGCTTCCTCACTCCTCCATTGTCAAGGGTCTATTGCCATTTCCCTAATCACAGACATTACGAGCACAACGAACAATTTCCCCATTAAAGCACCATCAAGGATCTATTGAGAAAACAATCTGATCACATAATCATCACTCCTCTGCTAGATCACTGCCAAACCCTAATGAGAAACAGAATATACCCAATAGTGAGGGGTTACATCTGAATAAACATTAGTCTGAGCAATAGGATTTGTAATTAAGTTAAACTGAGAAATATTTGCTTATTTAATGGCCATGTGTTTTTGGATTAGATATAATTAGTATGTCAGTGCTTCCCAGGGAACTGATTTACACATCAAAAGTCATTTAATCGTAAAAGTGGTACAACCAGATAACCTCTCCTCAATTTATCCTAAAAGTGCAGAGCTTCAATGGAAACCGCATCTAAACAGAAACATTTCTGGCTTTCTTCTTTGCAGCGTATGTGTTGTATAAAAATAAAGGAATGATATTAAAACTCCTCCTAAACAGAAATAGAACAAGATTTTAAAGGAATATTCCATGCATAATTGAAAATTGTGTCAACACTTTCTCATCCTTGCGTCGTTCCAAACTCATTTTATTTTCTTTCAGCTGTGAAAATGTAATGTTTAGGCAGAATGTTCAAGCTTTTTTCACACAACAAAAGTTAACAGTAAATTACAAAGGATAAAAAATAGCAAATCTAAAGTTGTAAATGATGAGAAGATTGTCATTTTCTGAATAAGTTATACTCTATTCCTAGTTCTCAATACAACACAAAACTTCAAGTATACTATTACTTAAACAGGCAATTTGAGCAACATTAAAACTCTGTCATATTCAGTGACTAGCAAGTTAAATCTTTACAGTTTGAGAAACTCAATCTTTTATTTCTAACCTTGTCATTTACTTAACATGTCAAACCCTCCTCTTTTTAGCCTAGAAACTTTAAAATGAAGTCAACCTTTATCTAAGAGTTCAGTTAAACCAGAACTCCTTGAAATCACAGAAGTAAATTAGAATTAAACCGAGGGCAGTCGAAGTGATAAAATCTCAATGAACTTCCAGTCGATTTGATTGACTTTCTAAATTGTCACCAACTGCCGACAACATTGCATTGACTGGTCGATCTCAATAATTACTCTGTCTGTCAATATCAAAACGTGTGGCAGAAGTTCTCATGCATTCAAAAGAGATGCTTATTTTCTGCATTTTTATGCAGTATAATAAGTAAACTAAACTGGCTTCTGCTTACACTAACAGGATTTTTTAAAATCCATTACAGTATATTTGATCATTTGGGTAAACAAAAACTTTATTTCAAGGTCCTTGCCTCATAATTGTATTCGTAATGAACTTTCACATAATGAATATTTATTCACTACTTCACACTCTAGGATTATCTTCTGGCTACAAGGCCACTAATTGAATTGCTCGTGTGCAGAGGACAGCCGACTGCTCTTCCGTTTTTTCTCCTTCACATAATTATGTTCTCGGCTGCCAATCAAACCTGTCAGTCCTGTTTGTTTAGACTGAGCCAATTTGTATCTCGTGTAACCTCATAGATCTAATTTACAGTTAGCTGTATATATATACAACCAAAATTTAGAGTAATTAAAAGCACACACACACACACACAGCACTCACAGTTACAAATAACACTGAACCGTCACTGCCCTGTGTGTGCTTTACTTGCATACTGAACTTTAGCACACAGCTATGCATTGATGGATTTATTGATAGCAATTAATCAAATGTCCTACTGAGTCACTTGCGAATATCACGGAGTAGAGCGTGCTTGTGCTGGAGCTATAAAATCAATACAACGAGACGCACATGAGAGAATATATAACCTTGTAAAGGTCATTTTCTAAAGATTTATATATATATATATAAATTCATAAAATGTTGAGACCAGATGAGATCTGTCAAAATATTGAAATTGGAGTTATATTATGAATGTAAAAAAACAAACAACAACATATAGGCACTTTAAAAATAAATAAATATATTGGATATTTATGTAAACTTCTTGAATTTATGGGAACTGACTACATGCAAGCACTGAAATGCCCCCCCCAGCCCACCCCCAATAAATAAACCAACCAACAAACAAAATAAATTAAAAATTTAATTAAAATTAAAAAAAAAAAATAATAATAAGAAGAAGAAGAAGAAGAAGAAGAAGAAGAAGAAGAAGAAGAAGAATACATTTTACATTCTATTAACTTGTTTTTAGTTAAATCAGGAAATCAGGACAATATTACTTTTTATTTGCCACCAATCTCTTAATTTACACACTAATTAATTAATTAATTGTGGGTCAATTCTGGAGCAAGAACACAAGGGTCTCGAGGCCTTTGAACTACTTGAATGCAGCAAAATGGATAGCAGGCTGTAGGCTGGTGCTTTATTTTTATTTTATATATATATATATATATATATATATATATATTTATTTATTTATTTTGCAATGTCTATACTGTGTTGTTGTCTGCCACAAAAACGCAAGGCATGGATGTCTGCTAATTTATGAATCAATTGACTTGTTTTAAATGATTATGGTTTTGAAAATTATATAGCTTAATGAAGTGCCCAAAATATAGCAATGACAATAGTTAAGTTTCTCTGCTCTGAAAGAAAGTAGTCTTGCTCTTGTATGGTGGTGGATTTCCGCAAATGCTTTGTGGCTATGGCGTGATTTCAGATAGATCACTTACACGTTGGCTCAGTCATGCGCTGCTCTGCATTTATCATCTCTCATCCAGACCTGATTTGACTTCCATACTGGTTTATGAGGTTGGATCACATGGAGCCAGACAGACGCAGGAAACATCTAACTACTTATTACTGCTTGTTCGGAGTTGCATACTGGTGTTTAGCATGAAAAATAACAAGCTGAAGACGTTTAACTACAGAGTGGGATGTTGGGGTAATTCTCTCAAAAGTTGAAGAGGGTGTCTGTACTTTGAACTCTGCGCTTTAAGAGCTCGGCCAATTCTGAGCCCTCATTTTGGGCATCAAGTAGAAGCAACTCATCAAAATTGCCAATCTTGCGTTAAAGCTTTCCGTAATCATATAAAGTGAGCTTGTGTATGTCTGTGTGTCAGAAGAGAGGGAACTCTAACCTCATGCCGTTACTGTACACAAATTAGAGTCACATTCTTTCCTCATTTTGCAAGCCTCTACCAAGAATTTCATTGGAAATCCAACTCCAACAAAGTAACCCAGACCTGTTAGGTCAAACCACAGAATGTGCAAATCTAGCTGCAAGGCATGGAAGTCTTGACATTGGAAAATGGCAACCATTGGGACAAACATCAAACATCAAACTCTTCCTGCACTTAAAAAGTTGCATGGATGCATACAATATATACAATGCCATTCCAAAACCAAGAACCAACCTAAATGGAACTTCAAATTAACGTGTGCCTCTCATATGACCTGATTAACAAGAATAGAGAATGTTCAAAATGCATGAGTTCATAAGTCCACCATTCAGTAAACAAGAATAATTCATGCTAAGAAATCAAAAGTTAACTGGCGATCCACTTTAAGTGCAGAAACGACCCAACCTCGGCACATTTCAAACACAATCAGAGCCAACACAGCTTATGTTAATAGCCATTATATGGCATGTAGTGTAATTTTTGTAATTACTCAGGGTTTTAATAATTCACAGTATGAGGCCAGCGCTGCCCTCATTACAACTGAGGTGAAGGACCTCTAGGGGCAGTAGTGATGGACTGTACAGCATTATTCCTACATTATTTATACTCTTGGCTAAGATCCTAATAATAATGAACAGCGTTTATTTTTCATCTCTAAATGAAGGCCCCTTTTATCAGGATGAAAATAATGCCCTCAAAACTCAAACGGCATTTGAATTGCTAGAGAGTGTAGTTATTACTAGGTTATCATTACTATGATGGCCCTTGGAAATGGCTTAAATCCAGATGTAGAGTTTGTAGAGACTATATTTGTTGAAGGGTTTAGTATTCAGCACATGATTAATCTTTTGTGCGTGAATGAGGTGTTGTATAGCGAATCGCCAGAGTGTGACACTGCGTTCCATTATTCCATCTCTGATGAGGCAGTGAGGCGAGACGAGAGAGATTCCCAGTGGAAATGCTCTGAAATAATTTTTCCTTTTGGAAACGCAATAACACTAAGAGCCTTAGTTGCCACACTTGTACTTTTATTTATTTATTTATTTATTTATTTATTTATTTATTTTTTTGGTGGGCAGCTCTAGTAATTGAATTATTCATAATTTAATCCAGCTGTTCTCCACACTCAGTGAAAGAGAAAGCCATTTTGGTACTTTTTTTTGCAAACAGAGAACCTCTGAACATTTAGCTTTTGTCTGTTCGCTTTAAGGGCATCTATATGATGGTGCATGGCTAAACACTAATACAGCTAAAACAGGAAAAAAAAAAAAAAAAAAAAAAAACCTTTTGATGATTTAACTGATTGCTCAGGTGCATATTTTTTTGTGGTGTTTATGTCCAATGGCAGATTAATATCATCTGCCCCAGCTGTCTTAACAAAACTGACATCATAACAGGAAAAATATATATTCTTATTGTTTATTGGCTCATTGTTCACTGAGGCATTTCATGGGGTCTTTAAAGATTTCAGTTGAAAAAGAATAAGCTACACAGAGAAAACAGTTCACACCGCTTGCTTTTATCTAGTTGAACTTCAAAAGAATTTCAAGAGTGTTTCACAGCGTGGGAGTTGCTAGACCTTCCATATCTTATTATCAGACTTACTCCTCACACGCTTTACAGCTGTTTAATTCCCGATTTGAGGAGAGGGCATACCCAAGGCATGTGCCATACTGCAGGGAACAGGAAATGAGTGTTGGCACTCACATCTTGTTCAGAGTGAGTTGTTTCCTCCGTAGAGGCCGCATTCTGCTGTCAATTTTGATGCAAGCAGGTGGTGTGTGTTCAGGTTCTTTCTGAAATTCTTAATTAATCAGAGCAAAAATGTTGACAAGCGGCAGTCTCAAAGAAACTATGATTGAGGTAGAGGCGGCTGCATAATGAAAGGGCTTTTGAGTTATTTGGCTTAAGGTTCTGCAGTGTGTGAGGAAGGTTATCCCGTGCCCATTCGTCACGGCTGAACAAGCTGCAATTCCAAGCAATTGCACAATGGCCTTTCTCAACTGAGGAACAAATAACATTTTAGAGAATGCAAGTATAGTTTGGGTGGGTGAGGCCATTAAGTAGTTTGGGTGTTTGGTAGGTTAAGTTAGGTTGGGTAGATAGAAGGATTGCTGCATACAGTGTGATGGCTGGTAGGGGGATGGTTAACTTAGGTAGAGACTGTAGATTAGATTGGTGGGTTAGAGAAAGAAGAAGTGGGAGAGATGTAGAGTACAACCCCAATTCCAGAGAAGTTAGGACATTTTGTAAAATGCAATAAAATCAAGAATCTGTGATTTGTTAATTCTCTTTAACTTGTATTTAATTGACAAAAGTACAAAGAAAATATTTCCAAAGTTTTCACTGACCAACATAAATGTATTTTGTAAATATGAAATTTTTTTGTTTTTGACAGCTGCAACACATTCCAAAAAAGTTGGGACAGAGGCAAAATAAGTGAAAAGTTTATAGAATATCCACGTTAAACTGTTTTGAAACAGTTCACAGTAAGCGTGTGAGTTGGTAATAGGTCAAAGTATCATGTTTGGGTATAAAAGGAGTCTTTGCAAGCAAAGCTGGATCATGGCTCATCACTTTGTGCCAAATTTCACAAGAGAAGTATGAAAGAAATCAAAAATCACATTTCGCAATGCAAAATTGCAAAGAATTTTGGTCTTTCACCAGGTACCATACATAATATTGTGAAACGATTCAGGGAATCCAGAGAAATCACAGTACATGTACGGCAAGGCAGGAAACCTCAGCTGAAGGTACTTGACCTTTGAGCCCTCAGATGGCATTGCATAAGAAACCGTTACGCTGCGGTGTTAAATAGAGCCACATGGGCTCAGGAGTATTTCAGAAAGCCACTGTCATTTATAACAATCTGCTGCTGCATCAAGAAATGCAACCTGAATATCTGTTACTCTAGGAGAAAGCTATACATCTACATCTATACACATACATCTCTGGGCCAGGGCTCATCTCAGATAGTCAAAAAGACATTGAAAATGTGTGCTGTACTCAGATGAGTTAACATTTCAGCTTGTTTCTGGGAAAAATGGTCCCAAAGTCCCAAAGACCAAAGGGACCATCCAGACTTTCATTAGCGACAGAAGCAAAAGTAAATGTCTGTCATGGTATGGCGATGCAGCAGAGCAAACGTCATGGGTGACTGGAATATGTGCGAAAATACCATTGACATGGAGGCATATACTGGGATTGTGCAGAGACATATACTGCCATTAAGATGATGTCTGTCATGGGAAGTCCATGGTTATTATATCAAGACAATGCCAGCTCTCATTCTGCATGTGCTACAACAGCGTGGTTTTGTAGACAGAGTGAATGTGCTAGACTGGACAGCAGATCTGTCTCCTATGGCTCATCCTGAAAATGTATGGCTCATCATGAAAAGGAGAATCAGACAACAACAATCACAGACTGCTGAGCTTCTGAAGTCTTGTATCAAGCGAGATTAGACAACAATTTTGCTTGCATAACTTTAACTATTATGTGTAGTTGTGTGTTGTTTTTGGCTGGACTGTGTTGGGGGCATGATATCATACAGTAGAGTGGAGCTTTTGCATATAAGGGACAGTATGATTGAATATCAGTCCAAATTACATTTCTACTCAGAGGACTTTGCCATAAGGCCCGTGGATATTGTTAGTGCAGATGCTAGTGCTCCCTGTTTCAGAGCTCCACGTGGGAGGAAAAGAGGCAGAAGAGCCGGTGCTTTGGTGTCGGTTTAGGAAATGGAAACATCGAACACCGTTGCCGAGTATTTTACTCTCTAACGTCCACTCGCTTGCTAACAAACAGCATGAACTGACTCTTTTGCTAAGCAACAGGAGAGATATGGCTAATTGTTCCGTGTTATGCTTCACCGAGACCTGGTTGAATGAGAGTGTCCCGGATTCCGCATTACATCAGCGGCAATTCTACTTATTTTGAGCGGATCGTACTTCAAGTTCATTGAAGAGTAAAGGAGGAGGCGTGTGTTTTTATGTAAATCAGTGGTGGTGCATGGATATAAAGGTAATTTCAACGGTATGTTCTACCAACATGGAACTATTAACCATTAAGTGCAGACCTTTTCATCTGCCTAGAGACTTTGCTTCTGTTATTTTGGTTGCTGTGTACATTCCACCTCAAGCAGCAGCTAATGAGGCAGCGCAACAGTTGGCTGCCCATATAACGCAGTTGTAAAACTCAAAATCAATATTGTTTCTTGGGGACTTCAATCATGGTGATATGAGGAAGATCATGCCCAGATTCAAACAGAAGATCAAAGTGATGACTAGGTTGGATAAGATCTTGTTTCCTAATGCTTTTCACTCTGTGTCTTGTGCTCCATTGGAGCAATCAGACCATAATTTGATTTTTCTCATTCCTGTATATCGATGTAAATCTAAACGTATTATACCAATTAAGAGAGTGGTCAAGGAATGGTCAGCGGAGGAAATAGACATGCTAATGGACTGTTTAGAGGCTACTGATTGGTTTGTTTTTAAAGAGTCATGTTTTGATTTGGATGAGTACACTGAGGTGGTTACCTCATATATAAGTTTTTGTGAGACGGTGTGTGTACCTTCTAAGGCTGTGACCATATATAACAATAATAAGCCATGGTTTAATATGGAAATTAAAATATTATGGAGGGAGAAGCACAAGGCATTTAAGAGTGGGCATAAAGAGCTTTATAAAATCATTAAAAGCGTCTTTGAAAAAGCTGTTAAAAAGGCAAAAGAAAATTTGTGTACGTCAGAAAATAAGTGTACGTTAGAAAATAAGTTGAAGATCAATGACACTTATGGTGTATGGAAAAGTTTAGAGCAGATCACAGGCTATACGACAAAATCTCAAGTCATCTCTGATGGTATTACATTACATGATGAAGTTAATGTGTTCTACAGTCGCTTTGAAAACACAATGGAGGGACAGGCTGGTCAGCCGATGCTGCCCTCCTGGCCGTGTACTATGAGTCCCTCTTTTAAAATAGAGGAATATGAAGTCAGGAATCTGCTGTAGAGCCAGAATAGCAGAAAGGCAGCAGGCCCTGACTCCATATCATCTGCAACACTGAAGTGGTGTGCGTTCATCCTTGCCCCAGTATTCACCAATATATTCAACTGGTCATTAAGAGTATGCAGAGTCCCAGCATTTTTTAAAGCAGCTGTTATAATTCCAGTGCCGAAAACATAGAATATTAGCTGCTTAGATGATTACAGACCAGTGGCCCTAACTTCAGTTGCTATGAAAATCTTTGAGTGATTGGTGCTTAGGTATCTAATTTCTAAAATCTGTCTGGATTCTCACCAATTCGCCTATAAGGCTAATAGGTTGGTTGATGATGCTGTGGCTCTGTGTATCCATTCAATTCTGCAACACCTTGAAGCCCCCAATACTTATGTCAGAGTCCTTTTTGTGGACTAAAAATCGGCATTTAATACAATTACTCCAGTTAAACTTTTTGATAAGTTGAAGCAATTGGGGATTCAACACTCCCTTGCTTTTTGGATTTTTTTTGCAGAACAGGACACAAGTTGTTAAAATTAATAATATACTTTCAAGTCTCAAGACAATCAGTGTGGGGGCCCCACAAGGATGTGTACTGTCACCATTATTGTACTCTGTATACACTAATGATTGGGTTTCACATTGTAAATCAGTGCAAGTTTTTAAGTTTGCAGATGACACTACATTGATTGGTTTAACAACAAATAATAACGAGTCGGACTATAGAAGGGAGGTTTCTACACTGTTTGAATGGAGTTGCACTCATAATTTGAAGTTGAATGTCTTAAAAACAAAGGAAATGGTGTTTGATTTCAGACGGAGGACAAATGCTGTTTTGCCATTGACTATTAATGGTCAGGACATTGAAGTTTCTCGGGACTACCATCTCTGCAATGTGAAAGTGGGACGACAACCTAAGAGGCATCAAAAAATCTCATCAAAGGCTTTTTTTCTTAAGACAGCTTAAAAAGTTTGGCATATCTAAAGTTGGTATGTTCAATTTTTATAGAGCTGTCATTGAAAGCATGCTGACTTTTTCACTTATAGTGTGGTTTGGTAGCTCCACAGCTCAGCAGAGAAGTCAGATTAATAACATAACTCGGGTTGCTTCGAAAATTATTGGTTGTGATATTCCCACTACTGATGAGATCTATGTCTCACATTTGCAGAAAAAAAGTCTGCTGAAATCCTGAAAGATCCCTTACATCCAGCCAGACACCTCTTTACGCCTCTTCCTTCAGGCAGATGCCTTAGAGCAATTAAAACATGTCTAGACGAAAGTCTACACGTTTTTTGAACAGCACTTATTGTAGGATTGTTCATGCTCTTAATTCCTCTGGTGTCTATGCATCTGCATTTCACTACTTATAATTGATAGGACATATATAGCTGTGTATGTGTATGTATTTATGTTTGTATTTTAATGTTTGTTATTATTGTTGACGAGCTCACCATAGCAAATTCCAAACACCTAAGGCGTTTGTCAATAAATAAATAAATAAACAATTAGAATTCTCAATTCCTAAACAATTAAACATTGCAATTAAAAGGACTGTTGATGTGACAGTGTTAAACATGCCTCTGTCCCAACTTTTTTGGAGTGTGTTGCAGCCATCAAAATCAAAATTTGTTCATATTTACAAAATATATTTACGTTGGTCAGTGAAATATTTGGGAATCTTTTCTTTGTACTTTTGTCAATTAAATAAAAGTTAAAAGAGAATGATCAAATAACAGATTCTTGATTTTATTGCATTTTACAAAATGTCCCAACTTCTCTGGAATTGGGGTTTTAGATAGAAAGGTGGATGGCAGAGTAGGGCAGATAGGTAGGTGGATGATTGCATGGCTGGAAGTTAGGTTAAGTGTGTGTGGTAGGGTAGGTAACTGGGTGGATAGGTGGGGTGGGGATTGGATTAGATTAGGGTATGTAGGGTTGGTAGGTGGGTGAATCAGTAGGGTGGGTAGAAAGTGGAAGGGTGAAGTGGAAGGTGGTTTAACATGGAGCAGGCAGATATACTCTAAAAAATGCTGGGTTGTTTAAACCCAATGTTGGGCCAAATATGGACTAGGTGTTGGGTTACATTATGAAATTTAATTTTTTTACCCCAAAAATTGGGTTAGTCCATATTTGACCCGAAGTTGGGTTGAGACAACCCACCTTTTTTTAGAGTGTAGATAGATAGGTGGTTGGGTAGGGGGATTTCTAGATTAGGCTAAAGGGTTAGTTCACTCAAAAATGTAAATTACCCATGACTTACTCACCCTCAAGGCATCCTAGGTGTTTATGATTTTCTTCTTTCAGACAAATACAATACAAATACAATATAATAATAATAATAATAATAATAATAATAATAATAATAATAATAATAATAATAATAAAAATCAGCATCATTACTCCAGTCCTCAGTGTCACATGATCATTCAGAAATCATTCTAATATGCTGATTTGCTGTTCAAGAAATATTACTATTATTATTATTATTATTATTATTATTATTATTATTATTATTATTGTTGTTGTTGTTGTTGTTGTTGTTGTTATCATCATCAATATTTAAAACAGCTGAGAATATTTTATTCAGGATTCTTTAATGAATAGAAAGATCTAAAGATCAGCATTTATCTGAAATAATAAGCTTTTGTAATATTATACACTATACCATTCAACAGCCATAGAGGCTGTTGAATGGTATAGTGACCATACCAGTCAGTGTATTTTTTTATTTTATTTTATTTATTTATTTATTTATTTATTTATTGTTGTTGGGGGGGGGTAAATTATAGAAATTAATACTTTTATTTAGCAAGGATGATTTAAATTGATCAGAAGTGATGATAAAGACATTTATAAGAAATATAAGACATTATAAGAAACCTGAAAAACTCTACTCAGCTGTTTTAATAATAATAATAATAATAATAATAATAATAATAATAATAATAATAATAATATTATTATATTAGAATGATTTCTGAATGATCATGTGACACTGATGACTGGAGTAATGATGCTGATTGTTATTATTATTATTATTATTATTATTATTATTATTAATAATGTTTTTTGAGCAGCAAATCAGAATATTAAAATAATTTGTGAAGGATCATGTGACTGGAGTAATGATGGTAAAAATTCAGCTTTGAAATCACAGGAATAAATAACATTTTAAAATATATTCAAATAGAAATGTTATTTTATATAGTAAAAATATTTCAGAAGAGGAGGTGAGCAGAAGAGAGAACACTATTCACTGCCTTTATAAATCTTGGAAGAGCCAGGACATTTTTTTTTTTTTTTATAGTAGTCATCTGAAAGAAGAAAGTCATATACACCTAGGATGGCTTGAGTAAAGGGGTAATTTTCATTTTTGGGTGAACTATCCCTTTAAGTATGGGTGCATGGGTATGCATCACAGGTAGCTTGGTAGTTAAGGTAGACTAGGTAGGCAGATCATTTGGTAGACATTAAATTAGGTTAGGTAGATCTGTGGATGGGTTGGGAAGTTTAGCTTTGGTAGATATTAATAAGGTTTTCTTTGGCTTGCTCACTGGGGAATTTGTAAAAGTCTGTTTTCTATAAAGCTGTTAAGCTATTGTGAAAACCTTGCTGGTATGTGTTTGTCCTGATGGCCTTTTGGAAACTGAAATTCAAGACAAGACAGAATCCAGAAATTCTGCCTTGGAAATGTCATTAATTTTGTAATAAATGAAGTTTTTCCTAAAAAAGAACATCGTCGGCTTTGCTTTTCACTGGAATGAACAAGCTGTGGTATGTTTATTTACATTTCCTGGATGTTCAGCTGTGACAGGTGCCTAAGGTATCCGAAGCTTCCACTACATATAAACACACACACACACACACACATACATATATAACCCCAACCTGAGTGTGTTTGCATGCACGTGTGTGGGCTGTCTTCTGAAGTTAAGCCTTCACAGATAAACAGCTTCAGCAGGTTTTCAGCGTGATGAGCTAACTCAACGTGGGACACACTCCGTGCTGACGGAGGATGGAAAAAAGCGAGCGCCCACAACTTAGAATTTCCAATCGAGCCAAGATCAATAGCGATGTGTTATTCTGCAATAAAACAGGCTAATCAGAAAGAAGCCGCTCTTGTGTTTTGTCATGTTTGATTTATTTCATCTCGCAAAAGTACTTCTGCGTGGGTTCTGAGAGGCCGAGTTCTTGTTGTTTGTTTGGAGAAAAAGAGGGTATAAGTCCAAGGGCTCCCATTGTTTCTCTGTTAAGATTACGCAGACCCTCTTAAAGCGGTTGCTAATCTGACATGGTTCATCTTGGTGGCACACGGGGTGCGTTATGTAATGTTTAAAGCTCAGCTACTGTTTTCGAGCCAGTCCTGAAAATGTTCTGATGGGTTGAGTAGATGCAGATGTTTTGGTGGAGGGCTTGCAGATGGTTGTCGAATTATTTTCGTTGCACTTTATGCCAGCTATGTATTTTGCAATGCATTATTCTATGAATTTCCTTAGACTTTCTGCCGCAGTTCCCCAGTACAATCAAAAGCCTGATTAAAAACACAGATTCTGAATTTCAAGGTACACAAAAATCTCCAGATGCCACAGCCATGTTTGGTCTGTATTGACATTGTCTACTTCATCTATAAATAACAACGCTATTATGCTACTAGGGAATAAGGTTATGCCTGAGGAAATGAACCACAAAAAAATGTAAATTACTTATTGATTTTCTTGCTTTTCAGATCCACATCCATCTTAGGCTTGAAAATATGTTTGACAGTAACCATATTCAAGCTGAATAACATAGAAAAGCTTTGCTAGAAATTACTGATGGTCTGGAATGGGTAAGTATTTAGCAATGTGTTCTTTTTCCCTTTTCTTTCTGCATCTGTCTTTCTCTTTGAGAACACGCACACAGTATGGAAAGAATGGGGAAAATTTGATTAGAGAGGAAATCCTGGAGAAAGCTTGTAAATTACAGCTAAAGTTCAGCAATCCTTCTTCCCAAAGGATGAGACAAGCTGCTAAACGCCATAAATCTGCTGCTGAGAACTTCAGCATGTCACGTCTCTATAATTCTCTTTCCTTTTCCTCTCACTCTCACTCCTGCGCAGTATAATTGATCAGCATGGAAAATTTCAGCTGCAAATCTGATAATGAAATGTTCTCCATTTACCCAGAAACTTTAATGATTTAGTCGTTATATGATCATAGCAACAAAATTCTCATCAAAATGTTATAATTCCTGTCTGTCTTTTGTATTTGTAAATTAATATCTTTTAGTAAATGATATCTATACATTTTACAATCTATACAATTCCAAAATAACTATCTATTATTAATAATGCAAGTTTTATGCCAACATAATAGACACAGTTTTCAAATACTTTTGTCAAAACAAGTTGTTTTTCTTTTTACTGAGAAAGTTCAGCAGAGAGAATTGGAGATAAGTAGACCCTTTAAAACAGAAGTAAATCTTTGCCTTTTATGCTGGTGAGTCTTGTCTAGGTTTGTCTCACAGCGCTTTTCTCTCCAGCTCTGATGTAATTACTGTATTCTACATTTGGCCGACCCGTTCTCCACAATCCCAGAGGATCCCAATGGTAAACAAAATATCAATCACAGACAATAAAGCTGGCAGGGGAAAGGAGCTCAGCCTTAACAAAATACAAACAAGAACTAGGGCCATCTTTCATAGAAATTAACCAAAAAAATGTTTTGACCAAAGCAATGATCAAAAGTGGCCAGCACATGGCAATTCAGACTTTTTAATAGGGCGTGTAGTTGAAAGCAATTGTCCTTTCACGTCCCATGGGGGGAAGAGCAACACCACGTTTCATGTTCTGCTAATGACACAGAATAAAAAAATAAATAAAAATAAATAAATAAATAAATTAGTTGAGCACAAATATGCAAGCACGTGAAAAAATTTAACTGTGCATGAAACTACTTTAGGTGAGCCAGGCATTTGATTTTCACTTTATTGAAATGCATTAATTGTGACAGAATTGTTTCACAACATGATTTTTTGGATATTAAAACTGCACTTTTGGTCCATTTCTTACACAGTTCCATCGTATGTCTTAGAATATAGTGTATATAGTGAGTTATATACAGCACATCTATGGTTTTTAAACTGTTTTTAAACTATAGAGTTAACTATATTAACACCATATCAATGGACTGTGGATTCTGATTGGCTGTCATTGTTTTACCCTTCTTCAGCTTTAATTGTGTCTGTGTATTTAATTATGCGTCATTATCATTATAGCTGTGATAATTATAGTTACCATTACAGTTATTGTCTTCAATGCAGTTTTCTTTTTCTTCTAGGCTTGAAAGCCTAAAAAGACAAAATGCTTTCACTGTATGGAAAAGAGCAGCTCAGACATTCCTCAAAATATCCCCTTTTGTGATTCACGGAGGAAACTCAGTCATACAGATTGGAATGACATGAGGATGAGAACTTAACACAAGGTATCATAAAAAGTGGAGTAAAGTAAAAAAAATAAAAATAAAAAAATAAATAAAAATAAAAAGTCACTATAGTGAGTACTTTAAAGCTTTTGTTTGCCTCTGCTTGCAGTAAGGTAATGAATGTTCAATTGTTATGGCATCATGTGCACTCAAGTAAAGCGGTGATGACCTTGACATATGTCTTCTCTCCAACCTCCTCCCTGACAACCACCACAAAGCAGCCCAACACGAGCTTGCTATCTCTGACAACGGCTCCGCTCACTTCCCCTCACATACTTTGTGGTCCTGCCTGAACCCTCAGCATTGCTTACTGTAGACCCAGCACTTTGTCCTGCAGGAAAGCGGCTCTATCCAAGGGCAGACAAAACATGCCACTTTAATGGCTTTCTCTTGTTTCTCACAGCTAAATGGAGACAGACCACAAGCAGCAGAAAAGCCATAGCAGCGAAAAGGATGGGGCAAGTTTTGAACGTCACAAGAGGTAACTTGCTGGTGAATATGTTTTTTTCATGTCCTTATACTTCTTATGAACATTCTTTTCAGACTGGCATTACTTTTCTGTTATCTTGGCATGGCACTTAAGGCCAATACTGTCTGTTTCTTCATCTTTTAAAAGATAACTATTTGGCAGGTAGTCATCATTTTTGTGCAGGATTTGACCTGTCATCGATTTCAATCCATGGACACATCTATGGAGACATTTGGGATAGGTAACTTTCAGAAATAATAAATGAAAGTCCAACATTTAAGTAGCAAACAACGCTCACAAGAGGTAAGCATTATTAGTAAACTTTTCTATGCTTATGCATCATATTTCCTGCCAATCAATAATGGTACCGAGGACCGTATTAATCTTACCAAGTATTTCAAGACAGCGTTATGAAAGTATGATAGATGAGGTCATTACTTATCCCAAAATCATGGGGTTGCAAGCACCCAGTGATTAAAAAAAAGTTAAAATCTAAGACACATATGCAATATAACTTCAAGAAAATCCAGTCACATTTTGTCATGGTTCGCAGGTTCATTGACTCATCTCTCTCTCTCCCTGTGTGTGTGTTCTCCCGCTGATGAGCAGAGCAGTTTCAGCTGTGACTCATCAGCTTCCCTATTTGCTTCCTACCTTATGTTGTCAGATTGTTGTTGTTGAGGTGTGGAGTCTTGTCCTGACGGAGCTCCTGCATCGACCGGGTTCTGTTCGGGCTCTGGACTTCTGCGGTCATACTTACTGGATTCCTGTTGTGGATGGGCTGTACTCTACATCCTCATTTCCAGGATTCTCTCCGGTTGCACCTGTTACTGATCCTTGTGTCCTGCTTGCTTCAAGTTGTCAATGAACTGTTTTACTTGCACTCGCGCTTGAATCCTCTTTTTGCCGTGACAGAACGATCTGACCACCAATGGATTCAGTGAGTGCGTCCAAGCTCCAGAACTTCCCAGTGAGTAATGCCACCCATATGGATCAACAGGAGGATCAACTAAGAGTCACGGGACAAGCTATTCAAATGCTGGTAGCTCAGGTGACCGACCTGTCTGCCCAACTCCAGCACCTGTGAACCGAGGCCGTCAGTCTGCCTATTGCACCACCACTGGTCTCCTCTGCTCCTGCCTCCAATAGCGGCTCAAGTGAACCCCGCCTGCCGCCGCCTGCCCCATATGCTGGTGAGCCACAGTTGTGTCGAGCCTTTTTAACTAAATGCTCACTGTTTTTCTCTCTCCAGTCGTTGACTTATGCTATGGAAAAGTCCAAAGTAGCGCTGGTGATGACTTTACTGACTGGATAGGTGTCACTATGGGGCACGGCGGTCTGGGAAAACAAGCATCCATGCGTGGCTTCCTTTCAAACACTCTCGGATGAGATGAAACAAGTGTTTGACCATGCAGTCACGGGTCGAGAGGGGGCTCGAGTTCTAGCGGATCTTCATCAGGGGCATCGCTCGATTACTCTATCGAGTTCCGCACCCTGCCTGCGGAGTGTAAGTGGAACCGGGAGGCTCAATGGGACATGCAACTACACGGGCTGGCTGAATGCATCCAAAGGGAAATTTTCACGCTGGAACTTCCCCCCGATCTTGATGGATTGATCATGTTGGCCATTCGAGTTGATGCCCATCTGCAACGCCGAGACCAACGAATTTTGCAGACTTTAGTCCCTGAAATATCCGAGCTTTCAGCCGCCGGGGGTAAATGAGGTCGGTCCCGCCTTCGACCCGGAGCCTATGCAGGTGGGCAGGGCTCGACTGTCTCGGGAGGAGAAGGACCATCGAAGAGAGAGGGGACTATGTTTATACTGCGGTGCTGTGGGCCACCTCTCAGCCAGATGTCCAGTAAAAGGCCAAACCCGGCCGTAGAACCGAGGTTACGGTCGGGTGCATTGTCTGTAGAAAAAATCCTCTGCCTCAACTCTCCTTCCGGTTCGATTACTATGGACATCCAGCACCCACTCCTGTCAGGCGTTGGTGGATTCAGGAGCCGAAAGTAATCTCCTGGATAGAAGTTTGGCCTTGCATTTACAACTGCCTATTTTTCCCTTAAAGAATGAGGTCATGGTGAATGCTGAGTTAGACGGGAAAGACTGAACATCATGTTGGTTTCATACGGATTACTTTATCACAGAATATTTGTTTTCGATATGACTTGCTTCATTTAAAAGTAGACACTTCAAGCTTTCGATAGATATAACTCCCATGTATGTGTGCTGAATATTTGCTGAGTTACAGTTCATTTTAGTGACGTGTTTCTAAAAGCAGTTCGCGGAGACGGAGAAGACAGAGAGCGCACCCTGTTTGTTTTAGTTTTTTTTCCAAAAGCACAAAGTTGTGTTGTTATTGTGAATGTACACAAATAAAAGTAGACACTTAACAGTTTCGATTGATGTATAACACTTATTTGTGTGACCAAAATCAACAGAGTATTTTTAGTGTCTTTTGCACTGATCTTAAAAAAAACCGAGCTGGTATCGCCGGTGATACCGTCGACCCCAGGGAGTTAATGGACAAAGACTACCTGCCATTACACACGTCATTGGTCTGGTCATGCTCATCACTTCAGGGAATCACTCGGAAGAGATCCGATTTCTGCTAACGAACTCCCCTCTCACTCCTGTCATCTTGGGTCACCCCTGGCTGGTCCTCCACAACCCTCATGTGGTCTCGGGCCGCAACTCCATCGCTGCATGGAGCGATTATTGTCACTCCTCCTATCTCATGTCTGCCTGTTCGTCCGTGTCCTGTTCTGTGTTTCAGGGGGAGCCGGTGGACCTGTCTAACGTGCCTACGGAGTACTCTGACCTGAAGGAAGTGTTCAGTAAGTCCCGGGCTGCTTCTCTTCTTCCGCATCGTCCCTATGACTGTGCTATAGATTTATTACCAGGTATGTCTCCACCGAAAGGCAAGTTATAATTGCTTTCAGCTCCTGAAAGGGGGCCATGGAGAAATATATTTCTGATTCTCTAGCAGCTGCGATCATCCGCCCCTCTTATTCCCCCGCAGGGGCGGGGTTCTTTTTTGTGGGGAAGCAGGATGGCTCCCTGCGACCTTGCATTGACTATCGGGGGCTGAACAGCATCACGGTAAAGAATACGTTTCCTTTGCCACTGATGTCTTCAGCTTTCGAGCGGTTGCAGGGAGCGTCTGTCTTCACAAAACTAAACCTTCGTAACGAATATCATTTGGTTCGCATAAGAGAGGGGAATGAGTGGAAAACTGCATTTAATACCCCCAGAGGGCACTTTGAATATCTGCTATGCCGTTCGGCCTTTCGAACTCACCTGCGGTTTTCCAGGCACTCGTCAATGATGTGCTGAGAGATATGGTCAATGAATTCATATATGTCTACCTGGATGACATATTGATTTTTTCTTCTTCTCTCCAGGAACATGTGCAGCATGTCAAGCGAGTGCTTCAGAGGCTGCTAGAGAATGGGCTTTTTTGTCAAAGCGGAGAAGTGCATCTTCCATGCACAGTCAGTTCCATTTTTGGGATACATCGTCTCATCCAAGGGCGTGCGCATGGACCCCGACAAGATTAAGGCTGTGGTGGACTGACCGACTCCAGATTCCCGCAAGGCCCTGCAGAGGTTTCTGGGGTTCACAAATTTTTTACCGGTGTTTTATTCGCAATTTCAGCCAACTAGTCGCTCCTCTGACCGCCTTGACCTCCACCAGAACGACGTTCAGGTGTTCTAATGCAGCTGAAGTTGCATTTTCCAACCTCAAGAGTCGCTTCATTTCGGCTTCCATCCTCATAGCCCCGGATCCTTCATGCCAGTTTGTGGTGGAGGTCGATACTTCAGAGGTGGGGGTAGGTGTGATTCTTTCCCAGTGCGTGCCCGTTGATGATAAGATGCACCCTTGCCCCTTTTTTCTCATCGTTTGTCTCCCGCTGAACTCAACTATGACATTGGTAACCGAGAGTTGTTGGCAGTTAAGTTTGCGCTGGAGGAGTGGCATCATTGGTTAGAGGGTTCGGGGGTTCCCTTTATCGTCTGGACCGATCACAAGAACCTCGAGTACATCAGGTCTGCTAAACATCTCAACTCTAGGCAGGCTCGGTGGGCACTTTTTTTCGGACGCTTCGATTTTTCGATCTCTTACCGTCCGGGTTCCAAAAACATCAAACCCAATGCTTTGTCGTGTGTTTTTGACTACTCCAAGCGCCCACTCTCTCCTGAGTGCATTGTTCCTGAGAGACTAGTGGTCTTTACACTCACTTGGGAGATTGAGTCGAGAGTTCGTACTGCTTTAGAAGGGGTAACGCCCCCGTCCGGATGCCCACCGAGTAAATTATTTGTGCCGGATTGTTTATGGTCTGACATTATCCAGTGGGGACATTGTTCCAGCGTGGCTTGCCATCCAGGAGTTAACCGTACCATGTTTCTAGTTAAACAGTGATTCTGGTGGCCGTGTATGGCTTGAGACATTCAGAGTTTTGTTTTGGCCTGCTCTGTCTGCGCTCGTGGTAAGACTTCCAATCGACCCCCAGGGGGCTTCTTCAGCCGCTGTCGGTGCCTTCAAGACCCTGGTCCCACATTGCGCTAGATTTCATTACAGCCCTACCGTCCTCTTAGGGTAACACGGTAGTTTTGACCGTGGTGGACCGGTTCTCGAAGGCAGCCCATTTTATTCCCTTGCCCAAATTACACTCTGCCAAGGAGACAGCGATTACTGTCGTGAACCACGTCTTTCACATTCATGGCCTCCCGACGGACGTGGTTTCCGACAGGGGACCCCAATTTATTTCCAAATTTAGGAGAGAAGTTGGGTCCCGGCTAGGGACATACTGGATCACTCCCTTATTGATGATTACAATCTATGGGCTAATTCTCCTGAGAGCACCAGGAGGTGCTCCTAGGGCAGGGGGTACTGTCACGGTTCACAGGTTCATTGACTCCTCTCTCTCTCTCCCTGTGTGTGTGTGTTGTGGGTTTCAGCTGGGGTGGGTTTTCACAGTTTCAGCTGTGACTCATCAGCTTCCCTATTTAATCCCTTGCTTCCTACCTTATGTTGTCAGATCATTGTTGTTGAGGTGTGGAGTCTTGTCCTGGTGGAGCTCCTGTGTCGACCGGGTTCTGTTCGGGCTCTGGACTTCTGCGGTCATACTTACTGGATTCCTGTTGTGGATTGGCTGTACTCTACATCCTCGTTTCCAGGATTCTCTCCGGTTGCACCTGTTACTGATGCTTGTGTCCTGCTCGCTTCAAGTTGTCAATAAACTGTTTTACTTGCAGTCGCGCTTGAATCCTCTTTTTGACGTGACACATTTAAGCAGTTTAGTTGCGGATCTTGTTAAAGGTTGAATTCTTGAAGATTTTTCACAAGATTTACTGCCACTATTTTGCAGGGCAGGAATATGCACTGGGTTATTTACATGGGCCCTTCAGACAATGCTTTGAAAGCAACTCCCTACAAATACTCCTTGATGATTATCATTCATCTAATTTTAGCAATATTTTTTTTTTTTTGTCGAATTGCTTAAATAGTCTCATTTTTAAACAAAATGTACATGATGTATACCATAGTTTTCAAATCATTTTGTCTCCTTAAACCCTGCCCCTCTACAATAGACGGCAAACTTGTGTTTGACCACTGGATTTACAAAAATCATTACAGGTTTAAGAAGTGTTTCAACATTGCATTACATCAACTACTAATGTACATTGTCATTGGGAGGCTTTTTTTTTCTTTAAAACACATTAAAATGCACAAATTAATTTATTATTTACATGCAATGCAGGTATTCCCTGACTTTTTTGTCATCTGAACCTCTTTCACCTCATATATTTACTTGAAGTACCTCTGAGATTTTAAATATTTTAATAATTAAGAATCACATTTATATGTTCACAGCATGTGACATGCAGGTGCACAAATAAAATATTTCTTTCTTCTTTTTTATTTTCTTTTTTAATGAAGTGTTTCAGTTTGATTTGTGTTATTTTAAAATTATTTATTGTAATTGTACATTTTTATAGTTCAATTAATTATTAGCTTTTCATAAACTCACAAACCCCCTGTAGTTCTATACAAACCCCAGTTTAGGAAACCTTGATGTAATGCGATGTTTAATGCACTTCATGTTGTTAATTGCAATGGATGGAATATTATATATATATATTTCTCTTTGTATTTTTAAATCAATGTGATAAACAAGTTAGGTCAAAAGTAATCTAAAGGTTGTAATCTAAAAGTAATCTAAAGATTATATTACCTAAAATGCATAATGTAACATATTGCATTACTAACTACAATTTTTGTCATTTAATTGGAAACAGTAATGGATTACATTTTGTAAGTAATTCACCCAGACAACAAGATTTGTTGCTATTTCCATTTCTACACGACTTTAACATAACCAAGGGGGTCTCGCTATTTGTGGGTAAGATGCCCACAAAGATAAACCCAGGGGCCTTTTCGAAACTCAATTAAATCCTGGAGTTATGGTGCAATAATTAATGTAAATATGCTTGAGAAGTTGAGCCATGGTGCTCGTATGGGTGAAATATGTTTGAGTCCAGTTTGCTATGTTTACTGATTCGACTGCTCTTTGCTCTTCGTAGAATTTCTTAAAATTTCTTGTTTCCATCTACCAGACCACATTAAAACCAGAAATGCATGGACATTGAGAACATAGTTGATATACATATATATATACTCTGGAACCATTAGGATTTCACTGGGGGTGAGGCTATCTAGTACAATGCTGAAGAAAGACTGAAAAGAAACAAAAAAGTTCGCTGCAAATGGATCCTGCTATCTTGAATCATCCGTGGGCACAAACAAAACCATCTTAATTATCAAGGAAACCATAACTTACTTCCTATGGTTTGTCTGTGAAAGTTGACCTACAAGCTGTTTTGGTTATGACAGACCACTAAAGACTGTTTAGAGGAACTACAGGAATCCTTGCAAATGTCCAGAGCCGATTCTTCCCCTCTAATTCCTGGCAAGCGTTCCTGTCACAGATAGGCAGAGTGTTTGACGTACTTGCGGAGGGGCCTCTCCCTGTCTGTGGGATTGGGACCATGCCATTCTCATTCAGGCACTTAGCTGCAGAACTTATCTTGTTAGCTGAACCGGCTTGCCCGTGACCCAGCCGCTGTGAGAGAAACTGCGGCCACAGGGCTACCAGGCTGTCAGGCTAAACTCACAATCGGTTTTATGTGCAGCAAAGTCACACAATGAAATACCGTTCTCACCTTCGCTTGGTTAAAAGATTCTAAAACGGGACCATCTGCTAAACTGTGCTGACTTTTTAAACTTTTTGTGCTTCATCGATAAGCAGTAACACACTGATATAGCAGGTGAAGTATGTGGTTACGAAATCTGAGGTCACAGGAGATGCATTTAGGATGTTACTACCAGGTGTAAATGACAATCTGTCTTGGCTGATCGCTTGTGTTTAGATCACCTGGAACAGATGTTAATTCCAGATGTAAACAGAGGAGACACATGTAGGATTAATGTCTTAAAGGGATGTAAATTCTGTCATCATTTACTCACCATCGCATCTTTTCAACCCTGTGTGAAAGTGATTCGGGCTTGGAACGACTATCCCTATCCCTTTATCAAAAGTCTTACTTTGCTCTCTATTTTATCTTACGAGAAACAATCAAGATATTAAACACATTTAGCTTGCAGAGACAGAATACAAGAAACAAAGTGGAAATTTGCTGTAGTTTTTGCCAAGAAAATCTGCATGCTCTTGAAACCATGCATTATTAAAGCATGTAAAATTAATTTCCTTTAGAGGAATTAGACCATTTTTAGTAATCATGTGATCTCACTTACATTTCGTACAAGTTATTTTCAGGAGCCGTGGAAGCATGCAGAGGCGGGTGATGAAGCACATTCCTCATCATGTTCTCATAAGAGGACTCATCTCCACTTTTCCCCTCTTCATTCGTCTAATTTGATTAGTCAATGAAATTGCTGTCAGGCGGCGTTACGGGTAGCATCTTGTCACATAATATTGATTACGGTGCTTTGCAGCGTAGCAGTTCATAATTTAGCTTTGGGGTTACCAGAGAGTTGAGGAAAAGAATTTAAGGGTAAGATCACATAAACCACATCACCCACTTCTGTTATGCATGTTCATGAAGTGCACAGCCTATCCAAAGACATTTGATGTTTAATATGCAGCTATATCAGATATTTTAAATTTTTATTATTCAATTTATTTATTTATTTACTTCGGTACCAAGTTTATACTAAAATAATAAAGTGTAATCAGAGATCAAAAATCATTCAAAAACATTCTTTACAAAAACTTTTCTTTATAAATAAACAAACAAACAAACAAACAAATAAAAATGCATATTTAAGAACAACAAATGTAAGATTTTAAGTGTCAATGTCAGTGTCAACACAGGCCTGAAGGGACATGTAACTGATTTGTAAACTCTTATTTTTGAGCCCTAGTAATGATACCAGTATTTCTACAGTACCAGTAGTACAGTCTCATTTCAGTACTCGACTGCTGTCTGATTTACAATTGACTTATTTTGAATGCTCAAAATTTTTGTGATTGAATTGTTTTTTGGGGGCCACTCAGAAGCTCTACCAAAGGACCCTGTTGTATTGCGCACATCTGGACGTCTACCATCTCCTCTCTCATCGTGTTGTGTGTCCTCATAAAAAAGATCTAGCATGACAAATTAATCCAGTTGACAAATAGATAAGACATAAAACTTGCACTCCAGTGACTCCCACACAGATAGAAGCAGCTGTTTGCTGAAGAAGACAAGGCTTGGGATCAGGGGCCGGAGGAGAACCGAGGAGCGGTCAGGGTCAAACAATGACGTTTGTTGTTAATAATTAGACTCTTCAAATACACAGAGGAGACATCCAAACAAGAGGTCATCGGCCTCTAAGAGATGACCGGGTAGCAAGTGGCGGAAACGAGCGCAGTGCTTGTTTGATAAAATAAGTGTCGTGGTAAACACTGTGCAGGGTTATTCCGAGTTCTGGGAAGGATGTAGTGAATACGAGGAAGAGGAAATTGAGATAAACAGACACAACTTACGTCCAACGCGGAGATTGATTTGGTCGCGGCGCTGGCCGTCGGGGTTCTGGAAGCAGCTGTACAGGCCGTTGCTACTCATGTTCACTTCCATCAGGATGAGCCGCGGTCCTTCTTCCCGCCGACGGGCCTTCACGTCCGTACCGTTCACCTTCCATGTTACCGAGGCGTCGTTGTCCAGCGAGCCGCACTGCATAGTGACATCACTTCCTATCCTTTCATACTGAATCCTGGCACCTGAGGAAACATAACAGATGGTTCAATTACAACACTTACTTTTTTCCTAAGGTGAAAAATTCAGCCGCTTTTGAGGCGCAGTGAAAAAGTATCAAATAATGTGTTTTTATCTTTCCTAAAGCATAAAATAAGACATTCTTGTCCAGGACAGAAGAGAGTTTTGTTGGTTTGTTGTGTAACCGAAATACCAATAATAACCAGAAGAGAGAGAGAGAGAGAGAAAAAAAAAAAATTAAGCATAATGTGCAACTTTTAATTAGAAACAAGCATGAAAAACAAATGGACTCTTATTTTGAAATGTATATGCTTTACAATTGCTGGCTGCTCATTCTAAAACACCAGGGATAAAAACATGCACTACTTGTACAACTTATATGCTCTAAAACCTAACCCGATCTCATAAAAGTGCGTTTCAATGGCACAATTTTCTGTTTCTATTTGGTGTACTATATGCAGAAATGGACACATAAATGTGCATATGATACGCAATTGGTAGGTTATGGAAGCAGAATAATGACAATAGTTTTTGAAACATAAAGCATGCTGAATTCCACAAATCGAAAAAAAAAAAGATGCATTGCAATTAACAGTGCTTGCATTTTAATGCCTTGTATTTCCAGGGCTTGCATTTTTAGGTCCTGAAATTTAACATAGTTGTTTATTTAAGCTGTGAATATTTCAGTTCAAAATATTTCACACACATTTTCATAATTAAAAATTCTAAAATTCATATTCACCTTCCAGAATTCACTTCCAAAATATTCAATCTGTTTAAAAATACGATGTATAATATTCGACAGGCAAATTTTGGTAATTTTATTTCACTTTCCAAATTCGCTGCCACAAATTCACTGGTTAAAATTCGGCATAAAATTGAGCGGTGCACATCTGGGAACCGCAGGAATAGCAGTAGAGCACCGATGCATGATCTCCAGCTGATGTCAGCCGCTCACCAGCAGGTGGCGCAAGCGGCTGTTGATGAAGGCCATATGTGGATCAAGTCATTCATTTACAAAAACTGATTTGCAGAAATAGAGCAAGCGCTAAGTAGAAGTTTTGATTGCCGGGGCCAGTATAAACGTGGAAATGCTGATTGTGTGTATGTTTAGTTCAACATCTTCGCTGTTTCCCGTAGCCTACATGTAAGCAGCTTTCTCTACCACAGAGGAGATTATAATGCTCTTTTACCCAATGCTGAAGTACAGAACTAACATTACATCTGAGGAAGACATATATTACTTTCGGTTGCTTAGTTTCTGTAACTTTGTATCATGGCTTGTGTGACGCTGTGCTGTAATACTGGGGTTCCCCTCATACATCACGCTCCAGGATTCCCCAACGAGGCGCCTCAGTGAACTAAAACACTGATATAAGACCTCAGATCTCACAATACACTTTACTGATGACATATGGCCTTCATCAACAGCCGCTTGCGTCACCTGCTGGTGAGCGGCTGACATCAGCTGGAGATCATGCATCGGTGCTCTACTGCTATTCCTGCTCTACTGCTGAATTTTCTGCCGAATTTTAACCAGTGAATTTGTGGCAGTGAATTTGGAAAGTGAAATAAAATTACCGAAATTTGTCTGTCGAATATTATACATCGAATTTTTAAACAGATTGAATATTTTGGAAGTGAATTCTGGAAGGTGAAAATGAATTATTGAATTTTTAATTATGAAAATGTCTGTGAAATATTTTGAATTGAAATATTCACAGCTTAAATAAACAACTATATTAAATTTCAGGACCTAAAAATGCAAGCCCTGGAAATACAAGGCATTAAAATGCAAGCACTGCAAACAACAATGCATATCATATGCACGTCAAACATGATAAAAAAAAGTGCTATTGATATGCATTTTCATAAGACCGGGCTCCTTTTCAAGTTTAATAATTGCATTATAGACTGTTTCATGATTCCTTTTATTCCACCCGAAATTTGCAATGTAATAAAATATTAAGACTTTTTAGACTATTTTAGACCATTTAAGACTTTTTATAGACCTCCCAGGAATTCTTGTTTGCACACATCTACTGTTATTTGTAAATGCAAGTCAAATGCTCACACTGTCGAGCCGTGCAACATACTTTTAAGACCAATACAGATTGCATTTCTGTTTTCCATAGTTTTTAAAACATGCTCTAGATGGACACCTTTGACCTTTGTGTCTGCGTGTCACATCTTTTGTGGTGATTTGCACATAAAATGAGGTGCTCAAGATAATGTATCAAGACTTTTTTTGGCCCCTAACTCTGATTCAGCCATTCTTTCAATCGTCACCACTCCCACTCAAAACCCTGGGCTCAAAGATAATCCAGTGTTTCCCACTGATATTTAGGACATTTTGGTGGTGTTCATGTGCGCTCGTCTCAAACATGATAATTTCTTCATGACTTGAAGGCAGCGTGACAGAATGTGAGGAGAACAAAGTTGTCTTAAAAGCTTGTTTCTATCACATTGGATTATACAAGATTGTGTGAGTAAAAAAAAAAAAAAAAAATCTATAAATGAATTGGCTATGAATATCAAGTCAAATACTGAATACAATATTGTGATGAGAAAATAGCAGGGCTGTTTATTTTTCCACTTACAATCAGTTCAGTCGTTAATGTTTTTCACAAGAAAAAGGAAGATGTGGTTGTTTTCTTACATAATCTTTTTTACACCCCAAAGCGTGTTGTTATGGGCTTTGACATCAAATGAAAATATATTTCTTCATGTCGCAACTACGAGCAATGCCCTATAGATGTCCGCTGTCATGCGACAGCTGCAACAATGAAAGAAACATAAGAAAAAAGTAGGTTCAGAATGCACAAACAGGCAAACAAACAAAACTCGGAGAACACATCAATGCTCTTCTTTGACTTTCATTACGCCGTCATGATTCCCACAATGCACAGAGGTCGGAAAAAGCAATTTCTCTTTCTTCCACTGACCTGACTAACTACCCCTGTAGCTTAATCCACACGCTCTGGGCAAACCAAATCCATGCATTTTACATTTACTCCGATGTCAAAGCCTGTGATACCACAATGTTGAGTAGAATAGAAAGCGAAAGGCTGTTGCGTTCAAAAGAGGAGGATGGCAACAGAGGCGACTGTCAAAGAAATGCCCATTATGACTGTTTCAGTTCAGATAACATGACATGCAGTTATAAATGTGGCTGCAAATTTTCTGCTTAAAGAAAACATGTTTCTATCTTTTCAGATAATAACCTATAAGCTTATAAGCAATGACAAAATTGTAAAAAATGATATTAATATCTTTGAGATAGGAACGCAGCACCAGTGTTGATAAAGGGAAACTCCGTCTATCCTATAAGTCGATTTGATATCTGCTATAGCAACCAAAAACTTATGCCTTTGAATCCAAACAGGACATTTTTATAATGTGAATGTTTCAAAATGACAGAATGGGAATAGAATATCTTTTTGAATAAGTTCTGTGTTTGGTTTAGCTCAAAGAAAAAATCTCAGGTCACCTTGTACTGTGAACTAACTTCAATGTCTGTTGATTTCATCATCCTGATTATCATTCTATAGATTCTTTTCTACTTTAAAATTAAGGGTAATTATATTCTCTTTGCTTTAAACTAACATGTAATGCATTGCATGCAATCGTACTGTTTTGTATTCAACACAACTCCCCCTACACAGTATCATTTCTTTGAACCATTTTAATTGTGTCCATTGACCAAACATAATTATCATTCTCAAACACATGTTAGATATCAAAAAAGAATAATTGCAAGGAGGTTAAACGCCTGAATTCAGGCTGTACTTCTCAAAAGCCCATTTTATAGCTCAATTTTTTTTTTTTTTCGAGAAACCCTCTGAAGACAGTTCTTTGTGGGGAATCTCAGTTGTGTAAGCCTGTGAAATATCTCCTCTCCAAATATCTTTAGCACGGGAGTCATTGCTTTGCCCTCTGCCTTGTTCCCTTTGAGGATTCTCATTAAGGGGTTGTCTCTCACTTGTCGGCCCACTTTTGCCAGACCGTGTTGTTTTGCGGAGCATCAAATAAATCCATTTCTTGTTTCCTGCCTGCTTATCTGTTGATGCGGTGGGCAGACGGGCGATAGGGAGCGTAAACGGTGGCGCATTGGCACAACACAACAAAGCCCAGGAACAATTGTTCATATCTGCTACCTTTCGATAGCTCAGAATACCTAATTCCCATTATGTAATTAGCAGGTACTTCTTTTATGGCCATATCAGATTTTAGGTTTGCTTTCTTTCCAAGTGTTACCACATCGTGGCATAGCTAATGCTCCGCAACTCAATATTATCTTTAGGACAGGAAATTAGGGCATCAAGTTTGATTCCGCAAGCCAAAAAACTTACAACACATGCAAATGTGCTATGAACGTGGGATGCGTAGAGTTTCAAGGGCAATGAGTTTGAAGATCCCCTTAGGAATAGGATGGAAGGGGAATATGGTTGGATTTTAAAGAAGTAGTCAAACTGACACTTGATAATGTAGATGTAAACTGGCCACAGAGGTTAGCGGAGACGTCATGTAGAGATGAGAGGAGAGGGACTTTACACCCACATGGAAGTGCTAAAGGTTTATGAGCAGGACATATGCAGTGTTGCTTGTGGAGGGAATTCTAGTCCGGCCAACAGAGGACCGGATGGACTAGAACTAGCAGTCCTGGCTAGATGAGGAACAGCTGTCCTTCTGAAACATGCGGCAAAAGCACAAAGCAGTTAATTGGCTGCGCAAACAGAAGCTGTCTGTGTAATTGAGTGTCCTTTGTTTTCAAACTTTTAGAGAATAGGCCGTTCATGACAGTAGAGTACATATTTAGTTGTGAGTGAGAGCACGGGCAAAGCCTCTGCTGTGTTGCCAGATGTCGCTATTATAAGCATCTTTGGACTTGTCTATTCCACATAATTTGACACTTTAAAACAGTGGTTCCCAACCCTGATCCTGGAGGCACCCCAACACGGTTTTTATTTATTTTCATAGCAATATCTGGCAACACCGCATCGCCGGCACTTAAACTGACAATAAAAATAAAAAAAATAAAAAAATAAAAATCCACTGACAGGTTTTTGCTAACGGGTACCACAATTGGCAAGGCAAATGGAAATGCAAATGCAAAAAAACAAAACAAAAAAACATCTGTCAGAAACATTATTGATGCTATCAAAAACAGTAGCATTTAACACAAGTACACAGATCCGTAGAACAAGTAGGTTACAGAATGTAATGAAATTTGCAAAAACTAGCCATGAAGAATTCTATGCTATGTCATTCAGTACAGTAGTTAAATTCACAAAGTCGTGGTAAAAACATTGATAAGAACACTAGACAAAGTTAGCATCTATAATGCAATGGTTAAAGAAAACTATAACAGTAATATGCATTGTTGCATGAATAATAAACTACTTATTTAACAGAATTATCAACCCCTAACCTCTGTAAAATATTAACACATTTTGATGCAATAAATATGGTATAATTTAACAATGTTCATCCCTCCAAAACAGAGGCAACTTATTTCACAAACATCTACATGTCTGTCTCTTTTTACGTGTTTAGTGTATATAATGAGTTGTATTTGTAGGGGTTATTACAGCACAATTCTTAACCCCAACCCAGACCTCACTAATTTTCAAAACCTGGTTAAAGCAATGAATGAAACTTACAATTTATCAGAAAAGTGCTTTGTGAAAATGCACAGTGCAACCAAATGTTTCATGCCAGGCATGCCTGCTGAAAACCCTATGCTAGCAATACTGTCATGTTTGGGATACTGGTGCCCAGTATGGGCTGCTGGTATGCTGCTGTCCCAAGAGGATTATGAACTAACTTAACCAGCAAAACTTCACCAGCCAGCTTTACCAACTCCAAACCAGCTTAAACTGGCATCAAAATAGACCTTAACACCATCATTATTCAAAAAGTTCAAATAGTAAAGGTTTTTCAGTGACCGATTCTTAAAATGCGGTTCCCCCAATTATGAATATTTGTTTCCATCCTTGATTTCATGGCATTAGCATGTGCTCAGAGCTGCCAGAGTTTATAAGGACTCATCGTACAGTAGCCATGCCTCCAGGCTGCGGGTCGGCTGGGCAAAACTGCGGCATATGGAAGTTTTCCCTCCCTGGTTGATATTTTGTAACACAGAGGGATTTTCACACAAACAAAGGTCATGAAATGCTACATAGTCTAGAAAGGTCAATAGGATTAGAAAGCATCAGATTGATACTACATGGATCAGACAGCTTCATCATCGGGCTCCTGGGCTTAGACGCTCTACATTGGGAATGTGGGTTCGGCTACTTGGTTTATTTTTTTTACACTTGTCGGGGGGGATGCTTGCTTACTCGTAGCCACTGGCGCTGTTCCTCATTCTCTCTCCTCCCAGACCTCCCGTGATGCACCACATGCTTCAAAGACTCTAGCTGAAGACCAACACTCTTTCTACAAGTTTCACTTTAGCTTGTGACCTAAGAAAACCCCTAATGGGTGTATGCTTAGCATACTAACTACAATGAATTATTATCCAATTTACATTTAGAGATGGATTGCTCAAACCATGTTCAAACCCAATGTTCAATCCTTGCCCACAGTTTACAGAATTATTACTTGAGCCATGTTTAATGTTCTTGTAAAATTGCTGCTTTACGCCCACCAGTTGATTTTCATACCAAGATCATAAAATGATCTTTGATGGTTGCATTTCTTGAGAACAAATCATAAACAGCCCACAAAGACTATCATTATGAATGCATACAGGGACTTTGTGTTAATGCAATATAAAACTATAGGGATTGTCTATAATCAGTGCTGGGAAGGTTACTTTGGAAATGTAATAGGCTACAGATTACAAGTTTTCTTATTTAAAATGTAATAAGTAGTGTAACTATTTCAATTATTTTATTAAAGTAATGTAACTGTCTGATTACATTTGATTGCTTTTAGATTACTTTTCAAAATTTCTAACAAATGTTTTCAACTGTTAATCATTTTAAACATTTAAAGCAGGCAGGGTTAACCTTACAGTTGTACTCCACACTGATTACTGTCAGATTTTCAAAATAATAATGAATAATAATATTGTATTAATATGAATAATATGGATAATAATAATTAAATTTTAAAGCACAGCCACCACCAAATCAGACTTTAACACCTCTTTTTACTTTGAGATAATTCTGAGGTAAATACATATTTAAAAGTCTTAACAAGAAACTATTGTTTCTGAAATCAAATGTTTGCATAACTATGACAGGAAACACTGGTATCTAACAATGCCTTGAAAAAAAATAAATAAATAAATAAATTCCAAATCTTAACAAAAGGCATATACATAAACCCAAATAGAAAATAAAACAGCTATCGAATAATCATGTGTCCTATTCTGTGTCCTAAACTCATGAAACATTCATGTCTCATATTTTAGAGCAGTCAATGCAATTTTGGGGGGAAAAAATTTGTATGTATGTGAAAATATTCAAATGAAACCCCCTTTGTAAACGTTAACATTTTCAGAAGTAACTGTAATTTACAAACACATTTTTTCTCAGTAACTGTAACAGATTACAGTTACATTTATTTTGTAATTAAATTTCATAATTCCCCAACCCAATGTATTAATATAATTCCTTCTTGAACATTGGTCACAATCTTTCTGCTTACTGTCATGTCTAACAATGTCCTTCAACTGCAGTTAAATCATAATATCTGTTCAAGGGATTCAGTTTTGTACATCTCTGATTTATTTGTAACGTTTACATAATATCCCTTTATATAACATTTATATAATAACTTTAATAGTCAGAAGGAAAACTGAGTAGGATTTCATGATGTGGGCAATGTACTGCCCTGTGCAGGTGTGTGTTTATAGAAAAATGATTCATACCATTAAAATAGCCATATTACCAGATTCCTTGCATCATTCTATAATTTATTTTTAAATAATGGCTTATTATTTTCCCAGTTCATTGCACAATGGAACTTTTGATAAAAACTCAGTCTCACTTTGTTTCCCCAGACACATGAGGAGCCTGCCAGAGGAGATGAAACAGGATGTACAACTCAACAGCCCCTTGTGATGGAGAGCAGCATGAGGCAACGCTCCAATGCAAATCGGCACCAGAGGAGATTAAAGCACCCCATCCCACTCCCACCCAAAGCCCTAATACACAAAGGCAACCCTGATTGAACTGGATCCTAATCTCAGAAATGCACTCCACAGCAATAGCACCCCCTCTCTTCATTTGCTAATACACAGTAACATACATCCTTGGCATTCCACATGTGGAGCTGCTGCTGACAGGCTGTGTAGATATATGGAGCTGGGCTCGCTGTGCTCGTGTCATTGATTTGGTGCAATTTCGGGAAACACGTAAGTATTGTAAAATGGCCTATCAAGCTGTGTATCTCAGGATCTGAGCTACACTGTTAGAGCATGGCTCTGGCAGCATCAGATTATTCCAGCAACTGGTCCATACAGAATGTTACCATGGTGGTGGTGATGCTATGCTGTGATTATCGTGATTGAGAAGTATGCAGCGTGCTGGTTTAGTCTTTCACCGTGTCCCAACCAACCGGGTGTTTCCAGTGTCAGCTATTTATGCTTTTATGCAAAAACCAATTAGAACATACTTAATGTTTAATGTTGCGTTTCATTCAAAGCTGGATGTGGGATATCTCTCCTCACCTACTTCCAATCATAGAGGCATTCCAGTGACTGATGGAGGTGCCAATGTTTCGAAAAATGACATACAAGGAAACAAACTATATCATAGCTTAGGAAATTTTACATTTTCCAGTAACTAACCAGCATTTGTTCTATATTTGGCATGTTTTACACACCTGCATCTGCAAATATTTGAATAAACAACCTCAGGGATATATTTGGTTTGCTAAAAAGTGTATGCTTATCATTAACTCTGTGCATCTACCAGTATGTCACTATGTTTGTATGATGCCCAACTTCTGATCATCACGTTGACAAGATGATGTTTGAGTTACCACTCTTCCAGCTTAGAATGTGTTGGAAGTTTACCAGCAACCAAACTCAAACAAACATTTGATTGACATGTAGAGAGTTTTACAAACTTTAAAAACATTTGCAAAAAAGACCAATGGATGCATTTGATTTGCTAAAAAAATGTATGGAATTCCCAATCAGTTTCCAAAAGTCTAAAAGTCCAAAATAGGGCGGTGCTTGAGAAGGGGTTAAGTGAGGTTCTTTTGTATTTTTCCAAGTGGGAAGTTAAAAAATTCTGTCTTTCCAGGGCTGTCTTTGTTGGGATTTTGCACCAATGAGGCTTTGCAGCAACTCGCTAAAAGCAAGCAGATGGCAAATTATGTTTGTTGCAGACATGGCTTGAGAAATGTGATTAACTTCTTGTCGCTTCATTACGTTGGTTTGTGTCAGGGAGCTCCAATATAACTTCTGTAAAGATCATGGCTTGGCCTTTCGGAAGAAGAAGGAAAAAAAAAATGCATTGAAAACTGCAGTGTAGCTAAGATTTCAAAGGGCTGGGTTTTCCTGCAAGCCAAAAATGATTCCATCCAACTCAATAAGCACAGTGTACAGTAAGTTTAAAGCTTAACATATCTGTTTCCAAACCAGGTTTCATTCATATTTGAAGGATGACCATGGGCCAAGATATTCCAGAGTGCAGTGTTCACTGGTAACAAGCAAGATCAAAAAGCATCAAAAATCAACTGACAGTGTTCTGGGGTCTTCGGGTAAGTCACTGAGGCTTTCTTGCAGTGCCACAGGCATGATATAAAGTCCTCTAGCTTATAAATATGTGTATACTTGGACTAACAACTGATATGGCTGAAAAAAAAAAAAATGTGGCAGAAATAAACTGATTGTAAAATCAAGTTTCAAGAGCAATTTGCTGCCTGGTGACCACAATTAGTTTCTAATTCATTCTTAGTATGAAGTAGATGGCATGAACCTGCTGCATTGGCCCCAGGCCCTTGGAGAAAACATAACGTTATACCCAGATTACTTGCACATTTATTCTGCCGATCTACCTCAGCTCTGCTTTGAATGAGGGAATTGCGTGGCGTTGCTGGTGGAATGTAAACATCCCGTGGCAGGCCTGTGTCTGCGGCCCCCTGTCCTCATCAGAAGGAGGAATGGAAATCTGCCTGCTCTACGCCTCCCTCTCTTACTACATCTCCACCGGCACACATGTCCTCCAGCACTGATCACAGATGAGCCGTGCAAAATGAAGAGCAAACATACCTGGATGTCATTACAAAGCACTCCCATCATTTACAGGAAGTACACTGAGGCCTAAAACCAACAATCGCTCCTTCCCTGTTCCATTCCCCTCGCAGGGTGGCAGCAGGAGGGAGAGGGAAGGAACGAGCTCCGGTAGGGGTCAGAAAGAATCCTGCCGTTCATTTTTTACGTCTGTTTTGACAGCCACTCAGAGCACCAACAACGCTTAGCGTAATTTGTCTCCATTTGCTCAGCCGTTGTTATCGTTTCCCCCAATCAATCTCGATGCAAAGGGTCTTTTGAGATGCTGATGTGTTTATGTCGAAAGGGGAAATTCTTGCGACTGGAATTTGATGACTTGGTGCAAAGCATATACTCGGATTTGAAAATGTTGCTATGCTGAAGGGAACACAAAGCATTTCTGAGAAGATACCAGTGTCTCGGCTAGAGTAGCACTTTTAGATCATTCATCATGTCAGGCCTAGGCATATCTCTGAAAGAAAGATAAATCATTCTTCTGATGAGAAAAATCACTTTGACCAGGGTTTACAAGATCTCTCTGGACCAGAGGATGGAATGGCCTCTGGTGAACTGCAATCAAGAATATTCCTACTTATTCCCTATAAAAGAGGGAACAACAGGGGATGACTAAACTAAACATTTTCAAAGCTGAGTAGTCTCTAGGTTGTGTGAACAGCTACTTCGCTAGTCAGTCTTAAGGACAACTTGTATAATTAGGGTCATGTTTATTAAACACCTTCAGAAGAGCTAAGTGAATGGGCAGTATAACCAAACTCTGATATCTTTATCGCACTGTCATAGACTACACAAAAATGGTTTATGCATAATAATAAGAACATGGTTCAGAGCAGGTTATCTGAAATCCGATGGTAATTAGCTTAATTTTTTTGTTGAAAGGGGTGAATTTGTATCAAAAGCACTGCTTTGATGATGCAGAAGTTTTAAAGGGAATAGAACTAAAAACCCAACTTCTCAGAGGGAGTTTTACGATGCTGACAGTTTCACAGTGTGTCTGTACTGCAAATGCAGCAACACTGGATGTTTGCAGAGATCTAGTTTTGCTCACTCACCGTATATCACTCACCGCACATCTTACAAATTATGATTAGGTTCTTAGCATGCTAACAAACAGCACACTTCCCAAAATCTTATTAGATAATTTGAATTGCAAAATATAGCTTTAATAGTTGACCTCGTTAATCATTTGCTGTCAGAACTGCTGTACAGTTTCTTGATTTACGGTCTTGGCTTGATTTTGGTTTTGACAATATTGCATTACCTGTTGTATTCCCACATCAGAGGGTGTCTAAATTAATCTTTAAGCCATCTTGATCAAAATCTCATTCCTTCATCACAGCATCTCTACTACCGGTTCTCGAGAGAGATCAGTTGAGGTAACAGGGCTTGCAGATTGACAGAAGACAGGAAACTGCAGCTGTTTGCTACGGGACACTCTCGTTTACGAAGGGGACACGTTCTGGCAGGCCAACAGGCTCTTCTCTGACAAGCCTGCTTTGTATTCCACACTATTACTCCCCATGAGAAAACCTTTCATAACACCGTCTTATGCTTCATCCTTATCTGTCCTACCTCCTTTCCCGTCTACTTTTCCTCAGTTGTATCCATCTCTCTCATTCCTTTCTCTTAACAGCCCTCCCTAAACTCACACCGTGGGTTGGAGCCTCTCACTGCAGGGCAACCAAAAGCTGCCGTGACTTCATCCAAATTCTCTTGTTACCTCAGGGTAATCCCAGCATGATTTTCTCGCTTAGTGGCCCTTCTTACTCCCACAGGTGGCACGCTACTCACCAGACACTGCCACTTGCAAGGAAACAACGTGCAAGTCTTGTTTGGATAACACTCTGAGGATAATCTGTCCGGAAAGGGAGGGTCTGTTTATGAGTGTCACTGGAATAACAGGTCCGTTTGAAGAAAAGAACATTTGGGTGGTTCTTCCAGCTACTAGGGACATAACACCAGAAAATGTTTCCAGTGGTGTAAGGTCTTTGTAGAACAGGCGTGTCAAACTCAGTTCCTGGAGGGCCACAGCCCTGCAGAGAATAGTTCCAACACACAAACCATGTAGTTTTCAAATAAGCCTGAAGGAATTAATTAGATGGATCAGGTGCATTTAATAATATGGGTTGAATATACTCTGTGGCCCTCCAGGAACTAAGTTTGAGGCAGAATGTGTGATGGATTGTGCTGACCTTCCATTGGTGTTAGATGTTACCTTGCATGATCTTGTAGCCACCGTTGCAGCAAGTCCGACTACGTCATCAGTAACACGACTAGTTTCCCTGAGTTTTGAATTCCTCATGTTTCTACTCTGATCTCGATGGGTTCTGAATGTGAGGACATTATAGTCTTCACCTCACCTTTTCTGTGTGTCAAGAGTGGAGAAATTCAAGGACGACCAAGTGCAGGGGTGTCCAATCTTGGACCTGAAGGTCTTGCAGAGTTTAATTCCAACTTACCCTAACACACTTGTCTGAAGGTTTTTACTAATATTAAGAAGTGCTGTATGGTACAACTTTATAAATTCAACAAAGTGCATGCTATTTATTTAATTCTAAGAATCATTGATTGGCTGGTTCAAGTGTGTTTAATTGGGGTTGGGCCTAATTCTACAGGACAGTGGACCTCTAGTAGTATTAATTTCATTAAGAAAAACTGTGACGGAAAATGTGTTGACAAGCTTTTTCCCCATGACTAAAACAAGACAATGACAAGACAACAATAAGGTTAATAAACGATAACTGTGATTATATCAACATACAGTATCATTGACGATAAAAGATGAGACTAAAATGTATTTAAAAAAAATAAAAACTATATCAAAATCTCTTTGAGACAAAATATTATTGCAGACTGCTGTACATATAGTTGACTAATACTTGTCTAAACAAAAACAGGACAAGATTGAATAAATACGATAAATTAAAAAGTAAATTTGACACAGGTCTAAGACTAATTTAAAAGGCTAAGACTAAATTAAAAATGGCTGACAAAATTAACACTACCCTCGAGAAGCAGGAATGAACACCCCTGGCAATATGCAACACATGAGTCACATATTATTATATGCACCAGGGGCATCAGAACCTTATGGGGGGAAATGTCCTTCACATTTTCAGAAATGTCTAAGTTGACTTCTCTCTTCTTTTGAGTAATCACTACATTTTAAGTTTAGTTTTGAGCTTCTGTTTTAAGGGCCACCAGACAGCTGCTAAACCACACAGGAAATTAAAACTTATTGCAAGCATTAGTTTTTTGAAACAACCATTCCACTCCAATGTTTGCTTCTTTGGCACAACCCGAGCACACACACACTGAAGCTCGGAATCTAAGAGAGCAATCTATCAGCAGATTTACCGCCACTGCCACACATGCAAACAGAGACATTAGATCATGTACAGTAATTGCACTAATATTATGACTATATATACAGTTGTGGCATTTATGGTGATATTAAAACATAATTATATTTGCACAATTTATCTCAAAGTATATTTTATTTCCATACTAAATTGCAGCTCAAGGAGCTGAGGCTCAGAATGACGATATGTTTAAACAACAGATGTTTTTATGCATGGCGCATCTCCTGATGAACATAAGTCAAGTAACTTTAATTAATTGTGATGACATTCATAAATACAACATAAAATATATTAATATGCAATTGACATGGAATGTGACCTTCAAAGGCTCATTTAGAAGCTGCTAATTGTGCATACTTAGCAAAAGTCATATCATCTATCAGCCTGGAGGACAGCTATTCACCTCTAAAGTTGTGCTTTTCTATTGCAGTGTGCATTGTAAAACAAGTTTTGCATTGGTATCATAAGCACTGAAAAAAGCTATTAGTTGTATATTGGCGACTCTGAGTTGTAAGAGTGGTGAGAGCCGATAACAAAAGTCAATGCTAACAACCGTGAATTTCCTGACCCAAATGCTCCAACACACACCTCTCCGAGAGTGTGTGCAGATGGAGGCGTGAAGATTAATGCCCAGACTTTGCCGTTTGACATGTGTGGGCTCTCTGTTGCTTTGCGTACGCCTATTTTCAAGCTAGGCCTCACGCAAACACAATGCTAGCTTCAATTTGATGAATTAGCATGGCTAGATGGAAATGAAAAACAAACGTTGAGGTAAGGGGACTGTTAGGTCTTTAGAGGAGAATGCACCTATAACAGCAAGTGATGAGAAAAAGTGAGTTACAAAGATGGTGAGGGTGTATTGTACAACTATCAACACAGCATCTGATGAGCTACTCTGGGTTTCTCTGCTTGTGGGTGTAGTGAATGGAGCATGATACATCAAACGGAGTCTGAAACAGATGGCATGCATACTTTTGTTGTCATCATTTGGGTCAATGGGTTCAGTTGGAATGCCTTAGTGACTGGTATGGGGCAGCTAATGCTGAACAAGCAGATGCACTCAGTTGAATAGAGAAAGAATATCTGACTGTTAAAAAAAAAAAAAAAAAAAAAACAACAAAAAAAAACCTCAGAATTTGAGAAAACTCAAAACCTTGAGGAAACCAACTTCAGGAGTTTGATTATAAAAAAATAAAATAAAATAAAATAAAATAAAATAATAAAATAAAATAAAATAAAATAAAAATAAATGAATGAATGAATGAATGAATGAATAAATAAATAATCAGAATTTGAGAAAACTCAAATACTTGAGGTAACCAACTTCAGGAGTTTGATTATACAAACAAACAAACAAACTAACTAACTAACTAACTAAATAAATAAATAAATAAAAGTTGAAAGTTTACAGCATATGTTCAGGCTTGCTGAAAAGAGCCACTTGAAACACTCTAAAAAAAGTTTAATGGTCCATGAAAAAGAAAAAAAAAAATCAATCAATCAATAGATAGATAAATAAATATTGAAGATAAGTTTAAAAGTAATGACTCTAAAAAATATACTGTGTAAAAGTTTAAATATATCACTTTGAATATGTGTATTTAGAAATTAAAATAATTTCAAAAATATGTTTCAAAATATTTTTCAAGATAAGTACTTTTTACAAATAACACAACTTTAGGCTGATTTGTAGAACTGAAATTAAAATACATAGAGATAGAGGCTATTTACACTAAGTGAAAATAGCAGTATTTTCTTAGCAATAGATGCTATTTACACTAAGCGCAAATAGCTATAGATTCTATTTACACTGTTAAAATTGTAGTATTTTCTGCTATTTATACTACCTACTGGCAATTATCTGCACCTCAATACTGTAGTGCATTATAAAACAACATGCAATAATAACGTATTGAGTGTAAATTATTAAATGGATGCCATCCTATTGGGACAATAAAGCCCTCCCTACACCTACCCCAACCCTAACCGATACTTTATTTTCAACTTTTCGATTATTTCCTTCATTTCTACTGAAAATAAATGCCTTTCCGATGTGATGTGAGATTTGAAAGGGAGGGGAAAAAAAGTTTGGCAAAAGGCGGATTTGAACCCGGGCCGATTGCGTGAAAAAGACAATGGCATGCATTTTATCATCAACACCACTGGAGCTATTGTTAAACTATTATCTTTTGTAATGTTGACTAACCCAATCACGCGTTGGTGTACTTAGTGTAAATAGACACTCCGAATTAAAACATGCTCTTAATAGAAAACGTGTATTTAAGTCAATGTATGCATTTTTGAATACATTAAGGCAATTAAGGCAAAACAATGTATTGTGTCATTGACACATTAGCACACCTGCATATGCTTTCAGAATCAACTCTGCAAGAACGCTCACGTTTACACCTCATGCACAATCTGCAAGCTGCAACCCACATTTTATTCTCCAATGAGTCCACTTGTCAGCAGCTTTTATCCTCAACGGACCACAAATAGCATTTTTTTCTTAATAATGCATCATAAGACAATGAAAGTCTAGCACTTTCATCAAGTTCAGCATCGAGTTACACCTGTCTCGCATAACTAATTCGATGATATACTTGGGGAACAGAGCGCAAAGCTCAAAGTCGTTTGGGGAATGTTTTTGTCACCGTCAACATCTTTTGAAGGATTAATGAAGGGCAGAAATAGAAAGTATCACCAGACGGATCACAAATGCTTCATTTAATGTGTTCGGCTTAATGAGCTCATAGAGAGTCAACAGCAGAGACGGAAGCAATGAAAATGTGTGAAAAACAGAAGTAACAGTTAGAGTCACTGACAGGGTATCTTCAGCACTTGGTTTGATTGTTTGTTTCCGTCTTTACAGTTCGTTTGCATCATCATCGTGAGGACCGTCATGAATACATGAATAGTGTCAGCAGTACACCACTGCATGAAAGTAACAATTCAGAAGGAGATGATGCCATCTGCACTGTTTTATTCATGTTTTTGTCCCTTTGCTTTTCTGACCTACACACACACACACACACACACACACACACAAACAATTGCACTCGCATCAGTCGGCTGTGGATACATTCGAAGAAATGTGAAGAATGTGAGCTATACTCACCAAAGATAATCTCTGAGATCAGTAGCCATGAGAAATACATAACAGGAAAATGTCTCATTATCAATGGCTTTGTGAGCTAAGGACTGACATTTAGCTTTTTGATGATATTTGCTCTCAATTGTCAAAAAAGGGCCAATTTCAGGTTATTATTTAACCAAGTAGCCACTTTTGCATCATATATTCAAGATGTTTAACTCAAGAAATGAAATACAGTAAAAACCTGGTTCAGGCATGTTTTCCACTTACAAAAAATAAAGTTATAGCTTATTACTAGTGCTGTCAAACGATTAATCGCGATTAATTGTATTTGTTTACATAATATATGTATGTGTGCTTTGTATATTTATTATGTATATATATATATATATATATATAAATACACACACATGCATGTATATCTTTCAGAAAAATACGTTATGTTTATATATCAAATATATTTATTTATAATATAAATTATATAAATATAAATATATACATGTAAATATTTTCAAAATATATACTGTATTTGTGTGTGTGTGTGTGTGTGTGTGTTTATATATAAATATTAAATATACACAGATCACACACATATATTATGCAAACAAAAACTTTTATTTTGTATGCGATTAATCGTGATTAATCGTTTGACAGCACTAGTTATTACATCATTTTCACCACTACAGGATTTTGTATTTATAGTAACAGCAATATTTAACTTGATGTTGAAAACAGTTGCTCAATAAGCGTTTTGAATATGTTTATTGAAGAGCTGAACTGAACTGATGAACACTATTTGATCAATCTTTAAAGCAGTTTTTCGCATGACCTTTAAACCAAAATACTGTATTATATATTTTCTGTAAAGTTTAATTCACTAAAAAATAGTCAATAAATTAGGTATCTTGAACTAAAGATGAACAACTTATTTTTGCAGCATTAAGCTTACTGCAATTATATATTATTGTATATGTTAATTAACTTTCATTTAGGTAAAAAAAAAAAAAAAAAAAAAAAAAAGGTAGTCATACATGCAGAACAATAACCAAAACCATTAACCAATTTCAATAAATGCTAAATGAATGAATGAATGAATGAATGAATATATTATATGGTAACACATTACAATAAGGTGTCATTTATTAACATTAGTTAATGTATTAACTAAGATGAACAAACAATGATCAATACATTTATTACACTATTTATTCATCTTTGTTAACATTAGTTAATAAAAATGCAGTCGTTTATTGTTAGTTCATGTTAGTTAACAAACACAACTTGAGATTTTAATAATGCATTAGTAAACGCCAAAATCAACATTAGCTAAGATTAATAAATGCTGTAGAAGTGTTGTTCATTCTTAGTTCATGTTAACTAATGTTAACTAATGAACCTTATTGTAAAGTGTTACCATATATATATATATATGTAATTTATTATTATTATTATTATTTTAAAGCCATAAAATAAAATAGGCAATAAAATCACCCTGGTTTTATATACCACTGTTTTCAATCAGATTTTGTTGCAATTTGCTGGAGTAAGAAAAAAATAATAATAATAATAATAAAAAAAAATCTGTTCACACCAAGCAACTGAACAAATCTCACATCAAAAAGGCTTGGGCCCACATCAAAAGCTGCAGAATGAAATTGCTTTCAGTCTGATCTGCTTACAAATATGACTGGTACAGTGTCACCTTTGATAATGAATGAATATTTAAATTAATATTGAACAGGTATTGTTTTTTTTTGCTCTCCATCCGCTGACGAAATGAGTGGAACGATACTTTTTGAAACTGTTCAACTTAGCAGGTACATTAAAAATTCAAGAAATCAAAATCACAGCATGTTTCACATGATGATGCACAGCTTGAGTTATTGCTGAAGTCATTTCTGAAGTCTTTGTCAGGGGTGACTGACTAAATTTATATTTAAACTATGCACTGTACTAATATAAGTATTGTAAGTATTGCTTAATTCAATTAATTTAAATAAACTTCAGAAAGATGGTGAAAATTGGTCATGTAAAACAGAAATGGTCCAAGAAACCATTTTTTTTTTACCATCTTTCCTCATATAATGCAGTTTTGTTTTGTTTGTATAAAGTATGTAACTAGACTTTATTTAATGATTTTCATTTACACTACTTTCTACTGTCTGTTGTTATCGAGTTTGTTAAAATTATTATCAGCTAGGCCATTCACATGAATCTGTTATGAGTTAAGCATAATTTACACCAGGGCATTTTTAAGAAGCAATTAATTTTTCATATGAGATATGAAAGTGTTATGCTAAGTGTGATGTAGTTAGCTAGCTAATGAATCTAAGTTACATGTGTTTTGCCGCTAGTTACAATTAAAGTGCAAGAACTGCATTAGCAGGGGTAAAGAGTATCGGCCCATTTCCCCCCCTCTTTTACATGTTTGCCAGCATGATATCTTGGTTCCAACAGTTATGTATAATTTGGGCAATTAATTTAATGTGATTATTTTGAAAAAAAAAATACCTACATGGACATTCTGAAATAAGAAATGTCCTTGTTTTTCCAATCAGCAGTCAGCGCAACCCTTTGACCAAGAACAGGCAGCAGGTGTTCTTGAATTATCTTTAATTTCTCAGCAAAAGCTGAGATGAATGTAATAATTAATCAGCATATCATGTAATTAATGAATGCCTATTTATAATAACACATTAATAAAAAAACTGGCTCAGAAAATAAGACATTCTTAAAAGAAGTGTAATGTATGCATTGTTCTTCAGGACTTGACAGTAAGAGTTGTCACACTGCTGGTTTCCACAGTCAATGTTGGTAACATAATGCTCTCGAGGATGAAGAAAGCATAAAGGCAGAACGTGCAGGGCTGGAGGAAGAGAGGGAGCTAGAGTAAATGCATCAGTAAGAATAGAATGGTCTAGCTGTCCCAGAGAGCTTGCTGGATCGATACACCCCAGAGGATAAGCAGCCAACCTGCACTGTTTCAGATAATACGTCCCCATCACCTGAAATCAAGCACTGAAACACTGAACATGAGATCCACTCAGGACTTCAGGAGACAGTGCACTCCACACTCAACTCATCCTGGGCTCGTATTACGCCAGGTGAAGATTTATCCCTGTTAGTTCTCTTAAACCTTTGGGTTGTTGGTGTTGTGTCTGGTTTGCTCGTGTTGTCGTGTTCTCAGGAAATGCTTTGTTTGTTTTTGAGTCTTAACCAAAGAAGAGAGTTTTTCAAAGCGAGTAATAGCACTAAATATACTGCAAACAGAGGCTTTTCCATAAAGGTGCAAGTAATCTTACATTTTGTTTCAAAGCTTCCCATTAAAAATTAAGATTCTTTATTGGCAATGATGGTTCCATGAAGAAACTTTAACATGCATGGAATCTTTTCATTGAACAAAACATTCTTTATAGTGCAAAAATGCTCTTTAGATTATTAAAATGGTCTTCGAAAAGCACTTAAGAATCATTCTTTCAAAAACTCTTCACTGAAAGGTTTGAGGATCCAAAATGTTTATCTAATAGCTTTGTTGTGAAAATCACCTTTTGGAAAAATTAAGGTTTGAATTTTTATTTTTTTTATTTTTAATATTTTTTTTTCACTAGGTATAGATCAAAAACTTTTGCACCACCTAGAGGTATCTGGAACATATATATATATATATATATATATATATATATATATATATATATATGTATGTGTGTGTATATATATATATATATATATATATATATATATATATATATATATATAATGGTGAATAATTATTATTATTTTTTGGGGGGGTTAGATTTTTTTTTAAGGATTCATCTTAGCCAGTACAGACAGAAACTAAAATATATATATAAAAAAACAGAAAGTTTTGTTGCACTAACAAAGGTCTTTTTTCCCACTTCAATTAAATCCTTTTAAGAATGGTATCAATGTTTTCCCGAAAGCCTTGGGCTTAAACCTTTAAGGGCAGGCCACGGGCAACATATGGCAAAACTGTTTTGGGATATGAGACAATCCTTGGTAAAAAAACAAAAACTAAAAAATAAATAAATAAATAAAATCCTGCATGGAAGAATCCACAAACAGAAGCTGCTGAAAGAAAGGAATGAAGGAAAAGAGCAAAGAAGGAAAGGAGCCTCTGCTCTGGCAGAAAGATGGACATGTCATTAACCTTCAAGTCATTAAGGTCTTGGAAGAGCAACAGTCCCAAACAGACCAAGCTGATGTAGCACAGCTGGAGGTGTGTGCAGGAGTTAAGAGGTCCCGTTCTATAAAGCACGGACAGAGAGCTTGAGGAGATGGGTGATGAGTTGAAGACAGGTCAAGCCGTCTAGAAGTGAGCTGGAATGGGGATCGTCACACGGTCAGGAGGATCCTGAAGTAAATTGTGTCCCAGGGGTACAAATCATAATCTGGTGATTGAATGGGCTACCTAAGCAGCCCCTCGAGACATGAATTAACTAGTTAATTAGTATAAAATAATATTGGTATGCTGAGCTAATGAATGTATTTTTGCAGTACAGAAGACACCAGAACAGGGCAGACCAGAGTCCCATAAGATCATAGCAGGCAAGCAAGCAAACTAAAACATGGTGTACATGTACCCAACAATGAGCTGAGCACATCTCAAGACTGCCCAGTGGACGGGAAATGCTCATTCCCTGTTAAAAACTAATGGATTGGCTAAAGGTTAATTGTTAGGTCTATGAATGAATGGAATCCAGATTCCCAAACAAAGCAAGTTACCTGAACACTATGACTGCTGAACAAGCTAGGTTTCACTTAGTGGAGATTCTCACAATGGATGGTGCAGGATTTTAAATATATAGGGAATCCTGATGGTTTAAATCATTAAGGCCATTGGACTATTATTACTTTTTTGCTGGTCTAGCTGAGGTCCATAAGGCTCAACAATAATTTAACTATATATATATATATATATATATATATATATATATATATATATATATATATATATATATATATATATTTAAAACCCTAGTTCAGATTTGTATTTTTTTTTCAATATATCACAACACAACTTTATAGTTTAGAGGAATGTAGTTTTCACATATTGTACGTTTATAAATTCATACACAATTTTGCTGGTAACTGATGGCATACATGGCACATCTCAATTGTTTATTAATTTTCGTCCCATTCATACTGTTGCATTAAAGGCTATCAAAATTCATTATTGTATTTTCATGCTGAAAAAAACTAGATCATTTTTCCATTTGTGCAACTAAATTAAAACCAAATACAGGTATATTATCATTCACAAGTTTAAGGTTGGTAAGACTGTTGTTGTTGTTTTTGAAGGAAGTCTATTCTGCTCAATTAATGGATCAAAAATACAGTATAACAGAAACATTGTGAATTATTATTACAATTTATAATAGCAGTTTTCTATTTGAATATATATTAAAATGTTGTTGTTGTTGTTTTCCTGTGATCAAAGCTGAATTTTCAGTATCATTACTCCAGTCTTCAGTGTCACATGATCCTTCAGAAATCATTCTAATATACTGATTTGCTACTATTTTTTTTTTTTTTTTATCAGTTTTGAAATATTTAAATACTTTTTGTGGACGCATGATTCTTTTCTTTTTTTTTCAGAACTGTTTGGTATATAGAAATGCCAAGTTCTGCCATTAAACTCTATATGGTGCAGGCTGATACACCATGACGCAAACTGATGATATTCACAACATTAAATTACTTGGCACAAGCTGATTTGTTCATGTTGCATACACAGACAGTGAGCTTTCTGCTTTACATTTAAATGGCTGGTTAGCATTCACTAGAGAATTTCGCAGCACTCCCCAGCTCCACCTGTATAGATTGCTACGGTTATTATATATGCTATTTTGAAAAGGAAAAAAGGAAAGGACGTGACGTGTGGCGAAGTATGGTGTCCCATACTTGGAATTTGTGCTCTGCATTTAACTCATCCAAGTGCACACACATAGCAGTGAGAAGTGAACAAACACACACACACACTGTGAACACACACCGGGAGCAGTGGGCAGTCATTTATGCTGCGGCGCCCGGGGAGCAGTTGGGGGTTCGGTGCCTTGCTCAAGGGTCTCACCTCATTCGTGGTATTGAGGGTGGAGAGAGCGCTGGACATTCACTCCCTCATCGACAATCCCTGCCGGAACTGAGACTCGAACCCGTGACCTTTGGGTTACAAGTCCGACTCTCAGAGAAAAAATCATATTTTCTCTGGGCTTTTGTGTTGTAACAAACATGTTTCAGGAACACATGGTTACAACAGCCAGAGAAGAGCAGCAGCATTTGTGCAGCAGCAGTATGTCTTAAATACTCACAGCACCGTATCGGCGTATGTATTGGCAGTAGCAAGTTCCTGTACTTGCTTGCAGCAGCAATATTCTACAACAACAGCAATAACCAACAGCAGCAGCGTAGCAGATTTATTCCGTTAAGACCAAATACATTAACATTGTCATATCCATTACAATGCTAAAATCTTCTGAGAGTTGTCATCATAGAAATAGAAAAATACATCTATTATGACATTATAAATGCCTTTACTGTTACTGTGTCCATGCTGAGTAAATGTAACAAACAAACAAACAAAAACACGTTACTGACCCCAAAGTTTTGAACCATCTAGTAGCAAGATCATTAAGTGTAAGATTTACTAACAATGAAGCATCGGCCCAACAAGAGAAAATCACTGTTCCGTCAAATGGTCCTAAACTCTCTCACGCTGGTCTCAGGCCAACGGGCCGATCTTATTATTGAAGCCTGGGACTAGCATAGCAATGCTGTTCACAAGAAATACTGAGGCTGGTCAACCAGCACCGTATCTCTTGAAAAGCTTATTGACCAAGAAAGTCTTGCTGGTTAACTGTAACTGTAATATTTCGGTTTAGCTGTGCTGATAGCAGATAGCTTATTGTTGAAATGCTTAGTGTCTGAGCTGAACTGGCTTTCTTCTCCTGCTAGAGGTCTTGCCCGGGTGTCTCAGAAATCTCTTTAGCCCAACGAGCATGTTTAAGATGGCAGTATCCATCCAGGGTGCTGTAGTTTGGAAATCCAATTCCACCTTCCTTTGAACCAATTTCCTAGCTTGAATCAATTTTGCCAGTTTGGCTGAAAAGGTTACAGACAGAGCATGGGGGTGTTTTTCTTACTCTGATAGCTAACAGAGAGGACAGAGAATTTCACAGCAAATCAGTTGCAGCAAATCTTAAAGAGCTCCACTCCTTGTGCAAGAGCTCCCAGCGCTTTGCAGTATTTCTATTTTATATATGGCTCGGGTTCAATTTCCAGTCAGTGTCTCTTCATTCATACCATGCACATAATGCACTGGAATTGCAACTTTTAAGATTAAGTAGTACAATACTGTAAATGTGGCCCTGTGCTGCAAATATATATCATTTCTGTAATACCACCTGACATCTGACAGGTAGTTAATCTGCATATTTTAAAGTGGTGCTCTGAGAACAACAGCAGGAAAAAGACTCAAATTCAAGCAGGGCAAAGGAAAGTTAATCATATAATTACGAAAATGCATATGGAAAATGTCTGCACGGCCAGAGGTTGAAAAATACCTGGTAGATTATTCAAGACACTGGGAATTAAATTTCAAAAATCCTTTTTAATACTTACATTATGGCATCTGGGGACCTGCTTATAAATGTTTTGTTTGGGTATGTGTGCATGCAGTGAAGCAGTAATGCACTTTAACAATAAGGGATCAAAAGGTTTAGGCGGATTTGTACCTTAAAGGTAAAGTGTGTAATATTTTCGGTCTTAAAATACTCTCTCCTCTCTCTGGGTAATGTGCAGAGACAACTATGAGTAAGCCATTCATACAATGATTTCCCCAAAGAGTGTAAACACTGACAAACTTTCAAAACATTACTCTGTTTATTTGAGTGGTCTGACTAGTCAACGTCTGGCTCTATCAAATGCACTGTAAGGAAAAAATCTGGAGAAAAACACAAAAGTAATTTTCTGCCAGGACATTATCCATTGAGTTTACAGACATTTCCTTTAACCCTAAAGCGCAACACAATTCAATACGTAATTCAAAATACAGGCTGTGAAAAAAAAAATAAAAAAAATAAATAAATAAAATAAAATAAAATAAAATAAATAAATAAATATCCATAGTAACAAAGTACATGTTTGTGGCGGGACAAAAGCGGCTGTAGGAATATTAAAAAAAAATAAAAAATAAAAAAATAAAACAAAATAAAATAAAATAAAATAAAATAAAATAAAATCAAATAAAACCCTTCAAATCTAAAATATTTTTTATACTTATTGGTTAAATATTTTCTGCACCCCTAAAATAATGCTATTGGTGCATGTTATTACATACTCAAGAATAAATAAATAAATACATAATAAATAAATAAATACATTCATTAGATCTTCATGGAATCAACTATTATCTGTTCAGAAGTAAATTTTATTGATAATAATAATAATAATAATAATAATAATAATAATAATAATAATAATAATAATAATAATAATAAAATTATTATTATTATTAAAATATACATTATATTACATTAGAAGTATTTCATCATATTCTACATTTTATGTTTTATTGTGTTGCTTTTATTATTATTATTATTATTATTATTATTATTATTATTATTATTATTATTATACAGATTTACATATTTTAATATTCCCAGATTTACATATTTTCAAAATCAAACAGGTAAGTCATCAAAAGACAAAGCAATGCCACACACACCTATTTATTGTACATACAAATTAGTAAACAGAAGGCAAGAGGGGCTGCCACCACATTATTTTGTATGTGAGTGATTGTCCCAGTACGGTAAATGGACACAATTTCAAACACTGCATGAACACCTTCACACACCTTTTTACTTACGCAATACAGACCCCAGATTTGATTTCCCCTTTTGCATCTGTTAGGCATTTCATTTCCCACTAAAGGTGCATCCACAGTTAACCGGCAACAGGGAAATAACACACTGTCCACACCAGAAATGTATTGCTCATGTCCTCCGCATTAGTTTCTATTTACAAACAAAAACATCTGTGTGGAAGTGTGGGTGATTTAAACAGCTGTCTGGATAGTCCATGAAGTAGCCTTGGGAGATGCACTGATGTGCTGCTATAGACGTTGTTTTAAGGGAGAGAGAAAAATCACACAGGCAGGATGCTGTGATGACAATTTGAGCTTAATTTTGCCTAGCTCAAAACAATCACCACACTTTATTTATTTATTTATTTATTTATTTATTTTACTTTAAGGCAGGCTACTCCAGTTTCATTGTTAAGATCCGTGCCGTGACGTCTGCTGGTGTTGGTTCATTGTGTTTTATCAAGTCCAAAGTCAATGCAGCCGTCTACCAGGAGATTTTGGAGCACTTTATGCTTCCATCTGCTGACAAGCATTATGGAGATGCTGATTTCCTTTTCCTGCAGGACTTTAGCACCTGCCCACAGTGCCAAAACCACTTCCGAGTGGATTGCTGACCATGATATTACTGTGCTTGATTGGCCAGCCAACATGCCTGTCCTGAACCCCATATGGTATCTATGGGATATTTTCAAGAGAAAGATGAGAAACAGTTGATCCAACAATACAGATGAGCTGAAGGCACAATAGTGCCTCAGCAGAGCCACAGGCTGATCGCTTCCATGCCACACCTCACTGATGCTGGAATTTGTGCTAAAGGAGCCCAAACCAAATATTGAGTGCATAAATTAACATACTTTAAAGAACTTGAACTTTTCTGTTTTGCAAATTCTTTTTTTTTTTTTTTTTTTGATTGATCTAATGAAATATTCTAATATTTTAAGATACTGGATTTTTGACTTTCATGAGCTGTAACCTCTAATCATCAAAATTAAAAAAGAAAAAAAAAAATTGAAATGTTTTACTTTTACATGTAATGAATCTAGAATTTATGAAAGTTTCACTTTTTGAAATGTTACAAAAAAAAAAAACACTTTTTCATGATATTCTAATTTTTTTAGATGCATTATTTTATTTTATTTTATTTTATTTTATTTTATTTTATTTTATTATTTTATTTTATTTTATTTTATTTTATTTTATTGCAGCTAGGTTGCTTAGTTGTCATGCAAAGGAGTCCCAACAGAATACAAGAGTGAGGTTTTATTTATTTTATTTTTATTATTAATAATTATAAAATTTAACTGTATTTGAATAATTTTTATTTTTTTATTTTTTTTTTTACTATTTGATTTGATTTCATTTTACTTTAGCTAGGTTGGTTAATTGTCATGCAAAGATTTGTCTCAACAATTTGGAGGAAGATTACATCTTCTTTGAGACCCAAATAAGAACTTTCACACCTCAGTGTAGCACATCGCACTTGGAAAAATCCACAGTGCTGTACGGTGGTGGGAGCTTTGTTATTTTGTGATGCTACTCTGCGGCAGTAATTGGAAAACTCATAAAGATGAGGAAAACTGGATGAAGCTAACAATGGAAAAATCCTGTAAGGAAATGTGTCACTATCAGCAGATGAGCTCTTGGGGATAAAGACAATCCATTTTCCAACAGGGTCATGACCCAAAACATTGGGCAAAAGCTGCTGTGGTGTGGTTTAACAGCAGTGAAAGTCCAGACTTCAGTCCAATTAAGCATGTGTGAAATGACTCAAAAACTGCTGTTCACAAACTGTCTTGATGGCAGCTAAGCAAATTTGCCAAAAGGAACGGGCAAAAATTTCAATGCCAAGATGTGCAATGCTATACAGAGACTCACCGAAGGAAGCTGCCAATAGTTTATAGGGAGTAGGGGAATAATGAACAAGAGAATAGAGTTAATAATCTCCATCTAAAGCAATAATATACAAGTTGGGAGATGATTCTTTTTGGTCTTGGAAAAACTGAGTAGTTCATTGCATAGTCTAATCAAGTCACAGTCTAAGGCACAGTCATAATGTATCACTTTTTCTCCAGGCACAATCACTAACAGCCGTCTGAATCAAACACGATCACTGCTAGCCCAGCATTAGGTGTGTGCTTTACTTTATGAAGTTCATTAAAATTGCAGAGCTTTTTTTATCTATTAGATCTTTGATCATTTTGTCAGTTGGGCAGTTAGATGGTCTTAGCACAGGGAATTCTAAATTTTAAATAAAAATTAAAGGCTACACCCACATGGAGAATATAAAAAAGGATGTCCTTGGAAGACCACAAACTTATTTAAAAGAGATAAATATTTATTTTTATTTATCTCAGATATGCTATGTAGGATGTAGGCTAAAACAAATCACAGAAAAAAATAGCAAAATAAAATAGACTTGCTTAAATAAATAAAAATATACAGACTAATTAAGGAATAACATCTTAAGTTTGCAAGATGCAAACTGAATCCCACTCATCTCTTGGAAACTCTCTTGATCTCACTAAGGAGAAATAATACTAGACTCTCACTTGTCAAACAGTGTTCACTGTACTGAACAAGAACACTACGCATGAACTCTCACAAATCCAGCAGTCTGATCCGCAGTTCAACTCTGCCTCGCCAATTAGATGAATTTAGACACAGCAGAATGCTTAGACTGCAATGCATTGTAAAGCTCCATTAAGACTTCCAGCCCAGTGCCCAAATACATATTAAGAACTGCGCTGACCTCCATGAGTAAACATTCCCCATTAGCAAGCTCACAAAATCCTAGAATGGCTATGCTATTTGGCTCATGACCAAGGGGATGGACACTTAAGCTCTGTTCCAAAACCTAGTGAGCGGCCAACCAAAACAGTATTTTAAGACATTTTAGACATGCTCCGGACAAGAAGAAAGATGGTAGGGGGCATAATTTTAGCCTAACAGCCTAATTTTGGCCAAAATGTAAATTACCATTACTTGCAAAGTACAGCAATCCCAGAGTGCAATTCAACAAGTGCAAAAAGCATTTTTTTTTTTACTCATTAGGCTATCAAGCTGTTATCTTAGCAACATACTAAAATGAAATGCTATTCATTTCAAATTAGAATGCTGTCTTAAACTTTAATGTCTAAAATGTTCATTTTTAATAAAAAAATAATCAATATATAACCTACTTATGGACACTGGATGAAGAACACGAATGGAATTTATAAAAACAAGTTCCTGAGGGGAAAAAAAGATGCAATCAGACAGAAGATAAAGACACATATCTTCCTGTCTCCCACAGAGATAAGAATAAAATATCATCGTTAATATAACACTGTCACATTATAAATGATCATTCGCAGACTATTTTCTGTTCTCTTCGTACAAGAAAGATCAAATAGTTTCTTGAACTTACAGGTAGAGTTCACACAAAAATGAACATTTTATCAGTATTTACTAAGACTCATGACTTTCCAAACTTTTTTTTTTTTTTTAATCTGTTGTGGGGGAAATAAAATAAAATAAAATAAAATAAAATATTGCATTTTAAATTTCTTGAAGAATGTTGGTCAAAATATTGGTCAAATCTTGGAAAAAAAAAAAGAAAAAAAAAAGAAAGAAAAAAAAGAATCTTCTCAAAATATCTTAATTTTCTTCAGAAGAAAGTAAGTCTTGGAAGTTCTAAAACTTGGAATTTTTATTTTTTTATTTTTTATTTTTTTGGATAAGCTACCCCTTAAAGTTTAAGAAATATTGAAGAGGTTCATGCATATTTCCTCACTCATATTTCACCCCAAAATCTGATGAATAAATATGCATTTTTACTTATTAAAAACATACTTTGTTTCTGGACTGCCCTTGACAGGATTCATAAGATTCCCCTTTATTGCTTTATTTCCACAGTTTAATTAAAGGAGGATAACAGTGCAACTACGGAAGGGAAGTACACGGCCTACATCTGTAGCTTCACACAAAACAGCTGTTTGCTCAGTGCCGTCTGTAGCCATGCCAATTTTATGCTTTCCGTGTTGGGATTTCCAAGGAGAACATCTTAAGCATTGATTGATGCTGGGAAAACGAACTTTATTGACAGGGGAAAGTTTGAATGATTTATACACTGTTGTGAGAGGTTTATTTTTGCACATCTTCCGAGGTAAACAGTCCTTTAGACGTTCAACAAGCAAATGTTGAAACGCTGAAGCTCGTTTCCTCGTCTGACGCCCAGTGTAAGTAAGCTGTGTTTAGTTTAAATCTTTGAAGTGGTGCTAGAGCACCTTGAAAATGCTAGTGAAAGAGATATGTATTTCGAAGGGTGCTGACGGTGTTAGCAGTTCATGCACCTGGCTTCTTTCACAAGCTTCTTTTTGTGCTTGAAAATCGCCACCACATTCGCTTTTATTGTCTCTTCACCCCCTGCTGATTCAAGGTATGAGCGTGTGAGATGGTTCACACCTCTGAAGTAAACGTAAATGCGCAATTGCGCCACAAAATCCACGCAAATTCTCTAGGGAGGCAATGCTCACACACTCTCACACCTCTAACAAAGCCAAAGTTGTTGATGAAATTCACACTTGCACCCCAAAGGGAGTCTGGTTTTCTCTATTTAAGGAGGACAGCTCGACAGCTTCCAAATTATTCATCCATTTTCCAGATCCATAATCACAGATTACCAACCAAAGACAACGTCTTAATCCTGGTTTTAAAATCACGGATTTGAAATGCAAATATCTGAAAATCATCCATTTGCTTAGATTTGTGTGCCAGTTTCATAATCCAGCAAGTCTGGACATGAGACACATCACTCACCAACATTATTCATTCCACATTGCTATACTCGATCGAGATTCGTCATCAAACAGGGTACTTGTGTATTGTGAGGCCCTTTAGGCCACTAGAGACAAACAAGTGATAGATTGAATTCAACAGCCTCTCCACACTGAGCCGGATTGGAAATGACCAGGACAATGGATGTTCTGAAATATATTTGCTCTCATTCTCACTTAGGGTCTCATGAATAATTAAACTGTCAGAGATGGGCTTGTCTGGACTCAATCTCACTGACTGATGACATAAAGCAAGGCTTTGTCTGTCTTTTTCAGATTGGGGGGATGGGGTTGGGTTGTGTTCTTAGTTCCAGTTTAAAAATATCTCTAGACTTCATCATCATTTTTGTTCAAAAGGATGCTGTTTACATTTCTACCATTTATTCCTATTTCTGTTATGTGTAAAACATCAGAATCTTTTGTTTAATTAGGACAAACCTTGAATATAATGTAGGCGGCCATATGGCTTTCTCACTCAAATCAGATATTAACCAATTAAATAAGGTGTCAGAAATGAAAGGTGTCAGATTTAGAAGAAGAGAGAGAGAAAGCGAAGCCATTTATATTTCAAATGAACTTTTGAACTCTTTCTGTTTTGTAATATTTTAAGTTACGGAATTAAACTATACAAAATGAATTACATTTTGGTCTGGGGTGCATGATGTTTAAGAAGAAAGCGGAAAGTCGAAAGTGTATTGCACTTCAGTTGTCCGTACGTGTGCCATTACATCTAGCACATACTGTGTGTGACATTAATTTTATCATTGTGGGGTCCACAGCAGCAGTGCACAAGGATCATACACCTAAGTTCATGGTCAGTGAAGTGTACTCAAACACTCAACTATGTACAAGCAGATGGAAAACAAAGCACACTGTTTACTGTTAATAGACTTGGATCAACATCTTGAGTCAACCAATCAGATAAGGTTTAAGCTTATGCTGAGTTCCATTCAGCTCGGTAGGAATTTTCTTTAAAGAATAAAATAGAAAACCACTTGAAATGAAACTTGAAAACTTTGTGTGATATGTGTGATATCGAGCTCCAAAACGGTGTGATTATTAAACCTACTTAGCAAATGTTTGCGGAGACAGGTGGGTTAAACACTGTAAATGATCCGCTATGTTTATAATCATACACCTGCAGAACATATGCTAACGTTATATAGCATTGTTTATCTTGTGCAGTTAGGATGGCAGGAGGCTTCTTTGTTGAAACACCTGCAAAGCTAACAATAGCATGCCATTCATGAGCATCCAGTAAGTGTAATGTCGGAAGTCAGACATTTTAGGAATATCCCACATCCGTTTTTAGATGGAATGCAGGAGGTGATGGAGCTTGAATGACATTCTTAACCTATCATTTCAATCTGCTTTTAGGTGAGGTTATTGTCTAGGCATGGGGTTATAGATAGGATTAAAACTATGTTTGTTTGCCTGGAATGTTTTTCCGGGACTAACAAAAGATGTTGATGCAGGAACACTTCTTTCTTGGCAAAACCAGGGTTTACACCCTTATCCTTGTGATTGACAAGATTATAACCTGAATTCTTTGTTTGGAACGTCATTCGATCTTCAACTTTACTTAAAATGCATGGCCAGCAACAGCCCCTGTTTTACACTAACCCAACTTGGAAGGTTTGCAAAGCTCTAATACAATTACTCACATTTGCACGATCATGAGAAGAGAGCCGCATGAAGCTGAATTAGGATGCTTTGACAGTTTGTCACTGAATCAAACATAGGGTCCAGTATCAAGCTTTGCCCAAAAGGAAAAAAAAGAAAAATAATCAAATCAAAATAAACACAGAGATTCCAGAAAAAAAAATTACTTCTAAGAAAAAGTGGCATGCTATTAAATCTATAATTAGTAAATTAATGGCAGAATACAAATAAAAACTTTTCAAGATGTCAAATAGAATTTTGTTATAATTAGTCAACAAGAAACATTTTTCATTAAGTCACTGACTGCATGTGTCTTGGTTAATTTTAAAACATATTCATCAACAACTATACCTACCCTAATGATGCATTAAGCACACATCTTATAATATAACAGTTCTCTTTTCTGTTCATGCGTATTTTTTGTTTGTCCATCTGTATTTCCTTCTGTCTATATACTAGCGTTCACTGAGGCCACTTTTAAGTGTGTGTCTGTATGCAAAAGGCTTAACTGGCATTGCATGGTTTGTGTTTGTGATGACTGCTGTCTAGATTAAACACGATCAGCTGACCAATCAGAACACGTGGAAGCAGATAAGCAGCACTGCTGATGGATGACGTGGTGATGTCATCCCACCATGACATCATCGAATCAAACTGCCCTGCCAAAGAAACACATGCCAATGACTAGGCATTACAGCGATGTAATCAGCTTTGGTGAGAGCCTCGCTTCAACCAAACGTGGGCCGCTGCAGGGGTGTGGGGGGATGACAACAGCATGAGACATCCAAGAAGATGCTTTATCACTCTCAAACAGTGTTCCCAACTGAAGCTACATCTGCAGTTTTGGCTGGCGCAGGGTCGACAATTCCTTCTTTAGTAAGTAGTCATTTAGCTGACAGTACTATTGAAAGTGATTTTAAGTACAATATATAGTACAAATTAGTCCCTCTGGAAAAAATAAATAAATAAATAAAAAACACTGAGGTTCTGAGTGCCCAGTCCTGCTCTCAGAGGGCCGACATCCTGCAGAGTTTAGCTTTGACCTGTTCCAACACACCTGCCTGGAGGACTTTGATTAGCTGATTCAGGTGGGTTTAATTAGGGTTGGAGCTAAACTCTGCAGGATGTTGGCCCTCTGAGAGCAGGATTGTGCACTTCTGGTCTAGATCAGAGTCACAATGGTGCTACAAGCTTTCCGTTACGAGACCAGGTCTTTAACCACTACACCTCATCCCATTCTCATCCCATTCCAAGTTCTAATTGAAGGTTCAGTAGAAGTATGTTCATCGACAGTCCAAAAATAAAGTTTTGCATTTTTTTTACCCAACGCTAGAGTCAAGCGTTTTATTTTTATTTATTTATTTATTTTTTTACATTGCGTCAGAGAATGCTTTGAATCAACTGATTTCTAAGGAGATAGGCCATCATACGGACATAAAGTAGGGGTGCCAAATCTTGCTCCTAAAGAGCAAATATCCATGAAGGGTTTAGCTCCAACACACTTGCCAGGATGTTTCTAAGTTATCCATAAAAATTAGCTGGTTCAGGTGAATATAACTGGGGCTGGAGATAAACTCTGCTGGAAGGTGGCAATCCAGGTGCAGGACTAAACACTAAAGTCTACTAAAGTATGATCTTTTGTCATGCGACCAAACACTTTTGCTGCAATGCACTATGATGTAGTCAGTTCATCCAATTAGCCGTTCCTTCTTCATTTGAAACTGTCTCACTCTTTCCAAACCCTTAAAATGTATTGTATGCATTCCTTTCCATCAAACACTTTATCCAGTGTGTAAGCACCATAAAATATGTTCTTATTGGCTGTGACTGTGTGCCATTTTGCCTTCACCATGGATAGACAAATTACTTATTGATGGAAACTTGAGTTGCACCTGGTTAGGAAACAGTGTAATATGCTGTTGTACCCAGCTTGAATAATAACTCAGAAAATGACAATAGCTTTAAAGTAGTAGCTTCCAACGAAACAGGGATGTCTCGATAGCACTTCCAACCCGCTGTCTCACAAAATGACACTCAATTGGAATGCAGAAACAACATAGCTGCATATTCACCCAAGCATGAGAGAACCCATCACAGCCAGCAAGATAACATGTCTGGTCCAAACTTAGACCCATTCATACGCACTCCGAGGATTGCTTTGTTCTGGAGCTCTAGTTTTTGACCCAATGACAGGCTAGTCTCTGTGTCTCCGGGCAGCCAGGCCATGTGTTAAACAGCATTCACATTCACACACCCCTCCCCACAGTCAGGTGACACTGACCCTCCGCTCACAATGTGACTTCTCTGTTCCACTCCGACAGACAGACAGACGCAAAGAAAATGACAAGTAAAAAGAAAGAAGACATGACACATAACCAAGAAAAGAACAAACTGATCCCTCAACTACAAAAGATCTAACTGATCTCATTAGGAAATTGTCTTGCTCCTGTACAAACACATACAACGGAGACCCGCAACAGATGGAGGAAATATCCAAAATGTAGACTTACCTTGCTGGCTGCGCCTTTGGGCATAAACCACCACCACGGCTGCAAGCACCACACAGCAGAAGGACGTCACAATGTTGGCCATCTGCGGAGACACACACAGAGGTAGATCGTGAGGCTTCTGGCCTGCCTGAGAGAAACTGGGTGGCACCGATGCCAAGACAGCATGAGGACAGTTTCCTCCTTCCCTCCCTCCCTCTCTCTCTCTCTCTCTCTCTCTCTCTCACACTCGCTTGTTTTCTTTCTTCCAGAGTCTCTGCCTCCTGATTCCCCGCCCCACTTCTCTCTTTCCGTATCTCTCTCTCTCTTCCCTACTTCATAGCATCCCATCAGTGGAATCAATGTCCTCAGGGACTGATATTCTGTCTGCCCAACTGGCTGCGGGATAGACAGACCTAGATGAGAAATAGGACGAAGGAAAGACAATGCCAGACTGTTTGGATCCAGGTTTGACCATCATAAAGTCCTTCACAGTCTCTCTCCATCTGGCCTTCTATCTCTCTTTTTTCTCTATTTCTCACCCTCTCCACACACAAATTTATTTGATCAATGATTGCTATTTCACAACTTGGGACAATGCTTCCTAACCTGGTTCTTGGAGTACCTCCAATTGTAGGCCCTATGCATTTGTATGTCTTCAATATATGACACACACATTTCAAGACCTGAGATATTCCCACTACCTTACATGCAGTATATCATTGAAATATAGGTCTTGATCAATCATTTGAACTGTTTCTGTGACAACCCTAGACTGTGAACAGCAAAAGAAGCCTACACTTTTATAATCGGAAATACTCTAGGCCTGTTAATCATTTTGACTGTTCATGGGTTTTTGAGAGACTTCGAGCTGACTTTGCCTTTGGAGGGCAAAGTTTTGGAGAGAGGGCATGTGGTTGGAGTAAGCAAAACTGAAATCGCTTACAGCAACTTTAAAAGAGTTCCAGTTTCATTTAAATGTGCCATTTCTGCACCACAAGTGGCACCGAACGGAATTGCAAAAATAATTACCATTTTCAATCGAGTTTCAAAAACTCCCTTTCAAAAACTCCTCAAAAACTGCCGAACTGAGTTCATAATAAGATCTCTGATTAAAGACTTTCATATCTTAGCTAATCTTACCACAGTTTGAGACATTGCTAAGATTACTTCTAAAACCGTAGTGGCGACATTTGTGAGATTACTGGGAAATCTGAATCTAGGAATATCTGAGTAGCAGAAGACTTCCATTTAATCTCATTTACGTTGAGGAGAAATAATTGAGATATTAAAAGGATCCCTTTGGTGATTATCCTTCCTATGGGAAGACTTCAGAGTGAAACATTTGAAATCCAGACCAAAAACAACACATTGTAGGGTCAGGAAATCAATTTGTCTCCCTAAGCACACCAGAATGTAAAACATTAAAAAGAGCCTGCAGTTAAAACAAACACAAAGAGAGGCATTCATCAGAGCGAGACAAGGAATATTCATAACTAGAGAATAATAAAAAAAACTTTCTTCTGGATGAATGCACACATAAAGCAACGGATGGAATACAGGCATTCGTTTTTTGTATACTCACTTGTTTAATTGTCTCCCATGATCCCAACAGTAGTTATTCATTGAAGTTAAACAGGAAATTATAACACGCCCCATTATCAGGATGGTTAACTTGCTAAAGGAAATGTATACACACTTTATTTATATATTTAACATTGCAATCACAACACCGTCTCACTAATTGTGGAGAACCTAGCTCGCACTTGCAGCAAAAGTTCTTAATTGTTTTTGCTGGCAAGAATGTCCTTGTCTTGGCTGGCGTCGAAGTAGTAAGTGGGAGTGATGTGCATATAATATTTGCACAATAATTTTATTGATGTGGGTGTTTAATATTGTGGATATTTAGCTTTTGTCAGCTACTTATTATGTTCTGATTCATGGGTCTGCATACTTAGGGTGTCTTTTATCAACATGCTGTATTTACCCAGCATTCGTCACTCACTAAACACAAGTTTCACATACACACAAGAGTGAAGATGAGAGAGCAAACTATTTTCTTTGTTTGATCAATGTCGCAGACTAAAGTCAATATTGTACATTCTCGCTGAATAACGTCTTTTCATTTGTTTGTCTCTGTGTGTCGTTCATCAAAATCTATCATAAACATTGCATGAGGTCGTCATTTACATAGAGATGACAATAAACCATCTAAAATCAAGCATATATCTGGATATTACTCAAATATTGTTGCACAGCATACTATCTTTAGAGGGTACAGTTGATAAATATTTCATGTTAAATTAATTCATAAGTATATCGAAATTTAAAGTATGTCCAAAATTACTTTCAGTATTTTGAAGTGCACTTTTCCATTTTTCAATTATCACAGCTTATAAAACCAAAGCTTTCCTCTATTCCGTTGAGATTCTTGAGTAAAGCAGAGAAATACTTTAGTCTGTTGATTGACACTTCATATTTATTCCAGCACTCTCGAAAAAAAAAAAAAAAATGGACTGACAGGAGTGAAATTAAAATTGTATCTCTCTGTCAGTTCTTCAAAAATCCTCCTCTTTCAGGCGGCCATAAGTAGTATTTAGCCCATCAAACTAGAGAACAATGCATTTGATATCTGACAGCTCAGGGTCCTTTTCTTAATGACATCCCATGGCACTGCAGATTTTATAATAACGTTGCTCAATGAGATCCATTTTGCTCATCTTTATCTCCTGTCTTATTTATTTATTCATTTCTTATTTATGGCCATTGCTGCTGAATAGACGCATTTCCCTCACTGGTTAATTAAAATATATAATTCATCGTTGGTGCCGAATGATTTTTTTGCACCCGTCTCGGGTTCCTTGTGATGTCCTGTAAAATTTGCATTTAAATTGAAAGCCTGAACTGAATACTCGCAAAGAAGGTATGAAGTATCACAAACAGTACCAGCCAGGAAAATCCTGCCACACCTTTGACTGACAGATGGACGGAAATCGCAAAGACTTTTTATTATGTTTTTTTTTTTTTTGTTTTTTTTGTTTTTTTTACTATCCCTTCAGAAAAATCTCTCAACTTGCCAAGGCATTCTCCAGTATGAATCAATGTGGCCTGAAGGATATGGAGATTGGTCTACATGTTGAATACAAATAGCACTGCCAGTGGCAGTGAACTCTTGAAAATCTTCAGTAGCAAATCAATGCTTTATAACAGCGAATGCTGTCTCCCTAGAGTTGCAAAGACGAGACATAAAGCATTTAGCTTAAATAGCTCACCATTACATGCATGCAGTTAAATTCTTATACCTACCCTAACACACATTACACTGGCAAATCAGTTTTTGAATCTCAATATCACTACTGATACATAGGAAACAAAATAAAAGCATTTTTACATTTACATCAATTAAAAATAAATGAAAAAAAGAAAAAAAAAACATTTATGATTTTTATTCGAATTTATCAACCAAAATGCCCTTTTTACTAATGAAGATAAAATCAGATGCCACGTTAAAGCATTTCTTTCTTAATAATAGTCACGATGCGAGAAAGGATTGCACAACTAGTCTAATGACACAGCTTGAAGAATGTTAATGGCCAAATAAAAAAGCTTGCATTCAAATCATTGTGATATTCATGATGATTCCTAATTTTGCATTTCCGGCAAAATCATTCCAAATGTATCATGAACATTCAATATTCAGCCCTAAATGTGACTGAACATTCAAAGATAAAATCTCAATCAATTTTCCACAAAGACTCCAGTCTTCTTACTGACACAAACACAAACTCTGAGGTCACATCCTGTAATTAAAGTCTTGCATCCAAGACCCCTCCTGACACTAATTCCCTCCATCAATCCAGTCGTATCAGAGATCTCTCAGATTAGCACCCATGCAACAGCACACATGGCACCCGGCCATGCACACATACAGCCAATAGTCCTGACATTTCAACCCGTCACATCACCCCTAATCGCATGCAAAATGCAATGTCGATCCTGTCAAAGCCTGGGGGCTGTGATCTGCAGGCTGCTGTGCTGGTATTATTTTAAAAACAGGCCAATGATCAATACTGGATCAGTGCTTTAGCACTACGCTACAACACATCTTGTTTAGTTGGTTGGTACTTGTATTCACTGAAAATGGGTATGGGTGAGTGTGTTTAGATGAAGGTAGAAGATAGCTCATTGACCAGTTTTAAATGTACTAGTTTGTTTAAAAGTATATTAGAAATACAATTCATACAAAAAATTATTCTTCTATGCTGCACATATTTAAATCAATCAATTTGGTATTAAAAGATATCATGAAGTGAACTTATGACTGTATGTGAAGGTCAACATGTCTCTTAAAATGTCAGATTAGTTGACGGGATTAATTATTTTGATAGTTTGTATAAAAAATATCATGTGGTTTGACTCCCCAAATGCATGATAATTTGTATAAATTACTAATTCATGAAATCTTGTAAGAAAAATATAAAAATAAAAATAAAAAGATGTGCATGTTCACATGTATTCAAGAAATAATGACATTTTGTTGTTACTTTTTACTCAGTGGTTACACACATGACATTTTTGGAGTTATTAAATCTAAATTTGGTATAAAAAGATCACATATTATGGTAACACTTTAGTATAGGGACAAATTCTTGTTCTTATTAGCATGCATATTAATAGCATATTCTGCATGACCATATTCTACATCCCTAACCCTACTCAATACCTAAACTT